>OMLP01040637.1:0-15708 GCA_900302685.1 Spondyliosoma cantharus | reverse complement strand
GTTTACACAACGATTGCGTATTTCCGGTACAAAATACGGAAGTTGTGTGAAAGGTCTATACTTGAAGACCTTTCAGACAGGTAAGAAGTCTTCGGGAGTCCCACATTTAAAATGTATTCCGTGGTATACTTCTACTGATTATGTCCCCCCGATCGAACCTTTATTTTGGGGTAGGAACGGTGTTTGAAAGTCTTCAATGTCTGCTTCACTTCACCTATGCTAACATGCATTTGCAATGCACCTAAATTAGCTAACGTTAGCCCCAGAACGGCGATTTCTCATAATTTGACGGCAACCTTGTTGGCGTTGATTATATCCAATCTATGAATGCATAGATTTAGTTCCCCAAGGACAATGTGGTTGAAATTTAAAACGCTAATGTGGAATTTATTCCAATAGCTGAGTGAGTGACATGTCTCCCTGTGACAATTATGTCCGTGGATCTAAAAGAGCTACACTTCGCTATATTTTTGCGTAGTAGGGGGAGGCGTTTCCTATGAGGGTGGATGGGGGAGGAGGCGGTCTCAAGCTCTTGAATCATTTGAAAATCATTTTAACCGTCGGCGATTTGGAAAATCCTCTGTACTGCCTTTAATTTCAGTGTTTGTAAAACTGTCAAGTCTAATGCTTCATGCTTCTGTAAAATGTTTACATGAATTCATGCTCAGAAAAGACACATCATTTTTCTCGTACTGGCTCTCACAGCCTCAGAGGCACACAGTAAACTATGTCTGCTGTTTGCGGTGTTCAACTCGCTGCTAGAGTTTTGTTAACAATTGTTTTTAAATTTTACTTAAAGCGAAACTCCCACCAAAAAGCAACCTTGGCTTTATTTGTGAATGAGTCAAACCTTCATGTAAAAGCATAATTATGACGAAAGACGCACTTTTAAGATTTACCGTAGTTTTGTTTTCAGCCAAGCTAATTTTGAATGGGAGTGCAAGGGCACTTACCTAGCATCAAAAATCGCTACGGCAAATCTTAAAAGTGTGTCTTTCGTCGTAATTATTCTTTTACATGAAGGTTTGACTCGCATACATTCACAAATAAAGCCTAGGTTGCTTTTTGGTGAGAATTTCGCTTTATAGCTGCTCTAAATTACGTATTTCTATTAAAATAACCATCAAACAGTGTTTTATTCCAACAGTAATCACTGTTATTTGGCCAGTAACCCATGTCTCTCATTCTCCTGCTCATGCAGTAAAAGAGAAAATAAATGTTCTAGTATCCCTGCCCACTTTATCCAATCAGGACATAGGACTCCAGAAAGAGGCGGTCCAGAGCACGATTCTCCCACGTTCATGTGGTGATGGCAAAACGGACATGAAGTTAGCTACAACAATGCGTACAGCAGCTTTAAACAAGATGGCACTGTGCAGATATTCTGCACACTGAACGCTGCTGGTGAATATTTATTCACCCTATGTTGAAAGTGTTGTGTAGCCTTTGTCACAACAGTAGTAGCTCATGTCAATCAAAACCCAATATGTATGTGGAAACGAGCCGTGAAGCCGTTACAATGCAATATGCTGCAGTGGTGCCCCAAGTTGTTTTAACCGTGCATGATTATGACTGCCCCCCTCGCATCAGGTCAGTCTTCATATTAGTCAGGTTGTCCCATACCCGCGTACACTGTCCAATACAGTAAGTGGCGTCCATCTACTATGTCTGCTTCTATCATTTTGGAGACGCCAACAACGAACCTCTCGAAGCCTTTGTGCTTCTTGATCTACAGTGCTGCTCAGAGGATGAGACGGGCCCGCGCTGCGTGGATACAAAGGAGACAGGCATAAAGAAATGCCAATGCTACTCTACTCGCTTACTGCCCCTCGTGTTTGTACGTAAAGTAGGAAACAGACCAGCTGTTTTCCACAATGTTTTTAGAAAAGTGTGGACCAGTTATCTAACCGGTGGTAGACGTTGTGTTGTTGTAATAGATTCAATATTCACAGCTGATGTGATGCACGAGTGCACATAAAGCTTACTCGTGACCACCTTTTCAAGCAGATCTGGCACGGTAAGCTTGCGTTCACGCCAACCAAATGAACTGGACTTTGGGGTCAAGTGTACCAGGTCTGGGTCCCTGATGTGAAAGCACTGTCCGAGTAGAGGCAACAGAGTGCAAGACAAGGTGCTGTGTGTGCAGAAAGAGATGCCAGTACTGTAATTGGAATTATTGGTCGTCCCAAAAGTGTGTTTCCATGATTGTTATGGACACTATTGACAGACAAAATACACTTTTCCTGCATTTTCTCCAAAAGAAAAAAAGGAAACTGGTAGAAACAAGTCAGATGTTTTGTGTATCATTGCTACAATAATCAGCAAAGGTCTATTTACAGTGGGTAAAAGAACAACGTCCATTTTCAAAACACTTTTAATTTTCTTCCATTGCCTCCTCATGGCCGGTACCATTTATAAACTGCCGTGCTTTCAAGGAACAGCTGTCACGTGGTTATCAGTGGCAGGATACAGTAGATATAACTGGTTCCATTGTGGACGCCTGCGGGGGAAATTCAGCATGTATGTGCATGTGTAGTGAGCATGTGTGTCAGCTTTCACTGAATGGGTTCAGATGGGACATCTGTTGATCTGCTGCTGTCGAGCGCGTGTGCCGTTAAAGGGACACGTTGCATAATCCTGCACAACAGCATGATGGATGACTGGAGTTCCTCACGGAGTCGCTGTGTGTGCCGACGCCTTTGCTCAAGGATAATCATCCATCACTCACACAGACTGGAAAAATAATGTAATGACAAATAAACAGATGTTTTTGTTTTTTTTATTCAAGTGCATATCTTGATTCTATCATTGCAATCTGCTGTCTGTTTCTTCCATCATCATCAAGATGTTATTGGAAACTTTATGATCTCATAAAACTTCCATACTATCCATAAGTTGACTTATCTGATTTAATTATGCTTGTTAATTCGGTGATGTTTCTGTCCTCAATGTTTGAAGTTTGAGTTTCTGTAGGTGGTGCTCTTGTCTGTTCAGCTATGGCGGAAATCACTGCTCTGAATAAACCTGTTGGTTTTGTGTCTAATAAACTGGATGCAACACAGGATTTTCTTTTTTCAGTAAATGCTGCGATTTGTAGAGGTTAACTCACTTCCATTAATCACCCCAAACAGACCTTAATTTACAAAATGCATTCATACGAACATCATTTCAGAATTCAAAACGAAAGCAAATGTTGTGGTAAGCTGGATATTGTTTGCTATGATACATTTGAATGGTTTAATGGTAACGTTATACTTTAATCTCATTTAGTAATCCACCCCCAAGCACAAGCGGGCTCAAGTGAGGTGACTGCAGTTCAACCGTCAGGGTCAAAGGGTTTTGCGCTCTGCATTTTGGGAACTTGTACGAGTGGACGGTGGTGTTCGGGTGAGCGGCGCAACAGCATGTGTGGAGCTGCTCAAAAGTGTCGGGGTCAGCCGGGTTGTGTGGGAAGGGTCAACTGATGTGTCCTGCCTGCGGGGAAGCAGTCAGTGTGTGGTAGTTAATCAGGAATAGATAGCCCATGCATAAAGACACACATTTCTACTGGCTGACGTACTGTTCTTCTCTACTGCCCATTCCCACAAATGATTTTCTCCTCTTCTAAAGTTGAACACAACATTGTGTTGTTTTCATACTGAAACTACATGTTTGACTTGTGCCGATTGTGTCTGTAGATCGAAGTACATTTTGCTTCTGTAAATTTGTGACTACAGTTTGTACTGTGAAACAACAAGGCCCAAACATAAAACACCTGCTTTTAGACAGAAGTTTGGTTTACCAGGCCGTCTACTCGACAGACCACAAGGAGCAGAGGGTGTTCTCGTGTTAATAATACACATAAATTGAGCTGACCTACCTTCTAATAATGAACATTGTAAACAGCATTAAGTAATGTAGGAAGTGGAGTTAAGCCCGACTTGTTTTTACCTCCTCTCATAGTCACGAAATTTAGCAAAAACGGCTGTCAAAACAGAGACGACGGTACACATCCCTGGCCCTGGCGCGGTTGGATGAGGTGTGCTTTGGCACGGTACTGTTGCACATGCATGAGCACAAGCGTGGGTAAAATAGGTAACCGTGCTCCGGCCCGGTGAATATGGGCCAGCAGGGGGCCTGGGGAGGACGGACAATCACTCTTCGGCATGGTACGGAGCAACTGGGCCAAGTGTGAGTGCGCCCTTAATGACAGAAAAGATGATAGATGACAGAAAATGACCTGGACATTCAATAAGGTAGTTGTGTGTCAGGTTCGTCCACTTTGATGGAGACTGGTGCTGAAAGGACACACATCTACTTCTTATTTATTTGTTCTTTGTAACGACATGATGCAATCGCCGTGGTATTTCAGATCCTGGTGCCTAAAAAGACATGCGATTTTCTTATTTCATGCTGTTAATTTAGCAGAGTCGTTAGAATTTGTGTTGACCGGCATTCAAATTAGAGGGAACGTTTTCACGCAAAAGAGGGAGGGGCCGTGACGCAAGGGCAAAAAGTATCCTGATGGGTCGATCTCGTCTATGGACATCTGTCAGACATATTCGTCGTATGACTTTGTGCATCGGACCGTGATGTCCGGGCCGTGTTTGTGTGTTGGTGTGTGTGACTCATTTTCTACACACCGTAAAGCTCATTGGCTCAAGCAGTTGCTAACTCTGCCACGGGCACACAGGTGCAGGGTCACCGGCTCATGTTGCCCACATGTCGCCATGAGGTTCCTCTAATTTCACTCTCAAGTGACATTATTACTGCGGCTATTACCAGTGCTACCAGCGCAACTATTTATGGTAAATCCTACAACCACTGTAGTGTGGTCTGGCACCTGATTTTGATTAGTCAGTTTGTTTGAAAATGAAGGAGTGTGTTTATTACTTTGTTTAGGCATTAATAGTCAGTCAATGAAAATCTTCTGATTAAAATAACTTCCGAAAAACTACATAGTGCCCTTTTAAGCTGAAGTTCTGTCTTCATTATTGTTAGATTTGTTCAGTTTTGGTCAACAAAAACTTTAATCATCTTAATCATTACTAATTTTTTCAGCTTATGCTGCTAAAAATAACATTACTACTACTACTACTCCTGAAGAGAGGTTAGTCAGTATGCTGACAGCCCTGGATGATAGTTGACATCTTGTGGAGGTTTAAAGCCCCGAAAGACAGTCAGAAAATGTTAGTAACGAGCAGCAGTGCTCTTATATAATGAAGTGAGCAGAGGCTTTGATTCTCCCACAGACCCAGTCGCCTGCTGTGAGCAAAGGGAAGCAGGCCAGAGAGCAGGAAAGGCTGTAAAACAGAGCAGAGGAAAAAAAAAAAAACATCTACAACCCTCACTCTGCTGTCACTGAGGCCTAACAAAACAACAGAGTGCAACGGCAGTGCATCAACCAGTATTTGTAGTTTTTTTTTTTTTATGTTGCTCGAATGTCAGTGTTACCATATTTAACTACCTGCACCCTGATACTGTTGGATGCATTTAATTACAGTTACATTGTCTGTGCGAAATGAAGTCAGTTTTGTCTAAAACGGATCCAGCGCATGAAGCATAAGCTTCCCGTGCCTTCATCCGAAACCAAGTGAACGAATCGGGAATGAATAAATACATTTCGTATCAAATTGTACACGGCAAAAACACAAAACCAACTGATAGCACAGCAGTCGGGGTGTGGCGCTTTGTTCCGCTCTTCCTTTACAAGCGAATTATACACACACATACTCACACATACGCCACTATAAGGTATAATATGGAAGTGCAAGGGAGCTAAACTTTGGCACTTCTTGGCCGTCAAAGTAAAACAGTGAGAGAAGAGACAAAAAAACTACCAAATGAGAGGAATAAGTTGTGTTTAACAAGGCATATCTTTTGTGTGTACGTGTGTTAGTGTGTGTGTGGCTTTGCTGCCAGTGTGAAAGTGCAACCTTGAATGACGCTCGCTGACCGCATCTGCTGTTTGTTTGGAACTCCGCTTGTTTGAGTTCAACCCCTAGTACAAAAAATGACGCTGAAGAATGTCACTGAACCGCTTTTTCGTTCTCTGTCTGCACTGACTCACATTTTGGGAGACCATCAAAGTGAACGCATCCGATGAGAAGAAAGAGAAAGTCGAGCGTATGGGAGAGAAACCTCTTCTTCTCTTGGCCAAGTGGCGTTCAGAGTGCCAGCAGGACCTTGGGCTGATATAATCAGTGGCAAAGGAAGAGCTGCATGCACACTCTCTTACTCACAGATGGTAAAACCAGATCTGTTCACTAGATTATAAACTTCACTGAGAGGACTCCAACACGAGTATTTTCTCTTTGTCATACTGCGTTAGCGGACTAGACCACAGGGACACCAAAGTGGATTTTCAATGGGTCAGTGTGATATTGATCTTGCATTAAATATATGAGCTTCATCCATCACCATGATAAAAAAAAATAAACATTTGAAATACGATTGTGTTACCACATTGTTCTAGATTACCAGTACACCCAAAAACAGATTTCCTCATGTCTAAGAGTATTTAGTTATGCCAAGCTAGTGGTTTAGTCAGGAGCCCTACAACATGGAAATAAGTATTTTTCTTACGGTTCCCTTGACTTGAAGTCAATGGGTCAATGGTTTAAATACCTGAAACAATGTCTGCAGTTACCACAGGGTTAAGATATTTGTTTTGTTCTACGACATAAAATACATGCTCAAAATGAAATAAGGTGCTATGTGTCATAAAAAACGATGGTTGCTAGTGAGTGGCTAAATGAGACTACAGGTCGACTTTAGCTCCAAGCTATTCTAACTCTCACTTTACAACCTGAAGATTTTATTTCTAGCGATGTAATCTGCACCTCGAGAAATCACAAAAGTGGTGATCATCTGTGAAGATTGTCTTGCTGAAAAAAAAACGTGTAAATATCATAAGCTTGCGTTTGCCACAGAGTTTATTTTCTGCAAAAATCCAAAATTCAATTCAAAACTCCTGTGGGCTTTTTGTCGAGAGAACAAGGGCTATGCTAACTTCCGGGTTAGCCTACTACACCCAGACCCCATGTGTTTCCATGGAGACGCGACGCACACTCGCAAAAACCTTTAAAATTTGAGAGCAAATTGTCCATCAACATGGATATATTTTAATTATACCTTTTATTGTTGTTGGTATTAGTTGTATAATCGCAATATTACCCTCGAGGATGTGCTTTATTGTCATTTGAGCACGACAGTGGTGCTCTCGGGTAATGTTGCTTAAATGGACAATGTTTTTTCTTCTACTAATCAATTCTGATTGCACAGTGTAATGGCTGTAGCAAAATGACACCATCCAATTAGAGATCGGTTCCCTCGCTAAACCTCACTTTTACTCTGCTGTTCAGTCAGCCACCGGGGGTGAGATTTTTCCTGCGAAAATGAAGGTTGCATTATGGCACAAAGGAAGCACGTCCACCATAGCGCAAACAAAACAGGAAGAGGCAATGTTTTCCCAGGTGGCTATCCCCAGGTAGCGGAACAACCGGAATACCTGTGGAAATACTGAAAAAGCAAAAGAACCCCCGCTGATGGAGGAGGCAAAGAAAGTGATGGGGGGAAAGAGAGGTAAATAAGAGTAAACACGGGGGGCATTCACTCGATGGAGAGTGCCAGTGTTGTGTCGAAATCTGTTCCCTAGCTGATATGTGTTCCCCCTTACCACTGTGACTGGAGACGGTTCAAAAGCGGCATTCGTTCTTCTAGGTCAGTCAGAAAGGCGTTTGACTCGGCCTTTTCGCAGCACTGAGATCAGTATTACTTGGTCAAATTGATAATCTTATGGTTGACTTTTGCTTTTTTTCCTGGACGGTAGCCAGGCTGCACGCAGGGTTAGCTGCGACTACGAAAACCAAACCCGACAACAAACACAGCATTGTCACAAGATGAAATTGAAAAAAAAAAAACTGAGACCTGAAGAAGCATCGCGTTGCAACATAAGGAAATGCAAAGTTTCAACATATCCGAGGTTTTGCAGAAACGTAACCGACATTTATTCTGGGGATTGGTTTTGCTGTGCAAGTTGAATTCTTTTCGTCCAAGACTGAAAGCAACCGTGTGATTAAGATGTTCCAAAAAGGTCCTTTAATTTTACAGCTCGCGTACCATGTTTTTCACAAGGTTCATTTGAGTTTGTCGTTCACACAAACAGGATTCAAGTGCTTCTATTTACCAGCCTGCGTCACGTGCCCGGCACATCAAATGAATTCTTCAGCTGTTTTTAATGTGGTCGTCTTTGAGTGTCAAACACAACACTTGAGGGCGCCTTCCCACACACACACACAACACACACACATTAACACTCACAAACAAGACTCCCAACATATAGGCGCTTAATCGTTTTTACTCCATTCACATAAAGAGCTCAGCACTGAATCTGCCGGATAAAATCTGGGATGTGCTGGATGTGATTTTCTCATCTCATTGTGGTTCTGGAGCGTGATGTGGGATCGTTTTACTGAATGAATGGTTTCTCTTGGAAATGTCCAGGGCTTCTCTGACATTCATGTAAAAGTAGGGAAAATTAAGCAGAGAACACACTCACACAGGCGTGCGCGCATGCAACACACGCACACACACGCGCGCGCACACACACACACATAGGGCAGAGAATAGTCCGACCACAGAAGAAACTGTAACGCTAACCAGGAAATGTTGGACGATGATGACAGTCTCTGGAAAACACATTTTCTGACTGGCCATGCATCTTCTTACATAATTCTCCCACAGAACTATTGTGCATTGTAAGAAGCATCCTCTTTTTTTTTTTTTTTTTTTGAGCGCATGAGTGTGTGAGCGAATGCTTTAAACAACACTTGAGCTGTTTGGCTGTGTTTCTTATTGACTTTAAGCAGGCGAGCAGAGCCTCATGGTTTTTCCGCCAAGTACAGCCTAATCAGTCTTATAATTGGTCTGGGCCGTCAACAGTGGATAATAAAACTACAGTCAACTCTGAGTCCACTCGTTTTTTGTTTTTTTTTCTTCTCTCCCAACAAGTGAGCATAAACACACACAAACACATACACACACACACACACACACACACACACACACTGCCATATGCAACCGTGTGTGTACACAGTGTGTCTCTCTCTCTCTCGCTGCTGGATTCGTAGCATGTGGTAGTGTTTAAATCTCTGTCTTCAAGACAGAACTCAGGCACACTTTACACTCACACACAGCTCTCTCCCCCCTCTTTCTGTGTGCGTGTGTGTGTGTGCGTGCGTGTGTGTGTGTGTGTTTCGACCTCTCTCCTCTCTCTTGGATGCCTCGCTCTGAAGTCTTCACAAGGTCTCAATTTTCTGTACATTCCTGTGTAACAGAGAAAGCAGATATCCCAAGAGAGGTACTGTTTTATAACAAACATTATCCCAGGCCTCAATATTGAAAAGCACCGCTCCCAGTAAAAAGTCACATAAACCCAGAGGCAGGAACCGTCTGCATGGCAGATAAATACTTACGCACACTAACAGAAACAGAAGTAGAAAGAGTTTCGACTTAAATTCTTAAAACCTTCATCTCCTGCTCCTATGTGTCAGACATTTTCCCGACAACGTTGGAGTTAAGAAACATCTGAACACAGGATTTGATACAGTGTGTTCTGACATGCATTTAGCCCCTGGCACCATTTTATCAATTACACTAGTTTGCAATCCAGTTTGAAGTATGTCGGACCGTTTCCAAGCCCTCAGTCTGCTACCACACTCATCTTACATCACAACATTTAGTGGGCATATAGAATTTGAACCCTCAAGTGAATTCAATCCTCTGCAATTTTCCATCTGACTATCAAAGCCAATTTGAAGCAAATGTTTGAAATGTTGCAAAAAGGAGAAAGAGAAGAAAATGCAAATCAGGCCGATGGGGATCGTATTGGGGAGGCTGCAACTCAGGAGGTAGAGCGGGGCTTCCAGTAATCAGATGGTCGCTGGTCCGATTCATTAACTCCCCACGGTTGCATGTCCAAGTACCCTTGAGCAAGATACTGAACCCCAAACCCTTGGCATCGTGCATGGGAGCCGGAATGTGTGCGTGCGCATGGGTACTGAGGCTTCAAGGCACCTGTAGCATTTTTTCAACAACATTAAAACCCACTGGCGGGTGATGCGAATGACATGTATCATCTCGTTATAATTCCATGTTCTGCTGGGAACGCCCAAGCAGCCATATAGACCACGTAAACAACCTCCTGGCAATGGCGCTCTCCAATGCCATTGCCCCCCAGTAGGACAATGTGCCCCACCATACCACAAAAAATGGCCGATCCCCAAAGGATCCACTGCTAGTGTCCTAATGCCAGACACCACAGGACAATCCCAGAGGTCCGGTGTCTCTGCCTCTATGTGTCAAGAGGTGTTTGGGCGTCAAAAGGAGAACCTGCACAAGATAAAGCAGGTGAGTTTTAATGTATTCTCATATGGTGGCACGAATACCACTGATTGGTACGCGAGCACTCGTGTCCCAGCCCCTCACTGTGTCACGTTTTAAAGATTGTGACACAATTCCAGCTAACAAATCAAACAATTCAAGCTTTCGAATTAGCTCAAACTGCTAAAAACTCCTGTTCGCCATGTGCTCTCCTGGCCTACCCCAGGTGTTTCTCACCAGTATCGGTAAGCGTTTCAGAGTCAGATACAATGAAAGTATGTAGATGCAGTCACTCATTGACACTTTAACAGTGTGGATGTTTGCTAACACTGCTGCTTCAGTCGAGGTTTTCTGGCTGTCTTATTAACCATCTTGTCGTTGATGCCCAGAATGCAAGACGGGCTGCAGGTCCTCCTCTGGTGAGTGCCAGACGACAGAAGGGGTACTTCTATTTGTCATCCAGGCTGTGAAATGTTTTTACTCTTTACCCTTTTTTAAAAGCCCGTCTGTTTGGAGAAGCTAATGGACCCACATATGTTGGAGGCGAAACACTCAAAGCTCTACTTGAAGGCAGGCAGGGAGGAGAGGCAGTATGGCCGCTCCTTGCCCCCTTTAATCAGACTGATTTCCCCCAAAAGCCAAACCATTAAAGGAAAGAACCGGTCACTTCACCCACAACGAAAAACCCTAAAGCCCCAGAAATTTCATCTCGACTAACTCTTTGAACTCTGTGTTTATGTGTTTTAACAAGACTTTGGAAAGTCAGCTTACTGATGGATATATTTTGCAGAATTACATTGAAAAAGTCACTTCAACATCAAGGACACAGTTTGTTGCTATAGTAGGAATGAAGTCATTTACGTTATTTATCTTGCATGTGCGTTCTGAGTGGGTTGAGGATCGGATCTCTCTGGCTGGGAGTTGGAGGCACGATGAGATTGCCTATCTGTTACAGTGAACGCACCGAAAGTCCCTCCAATTCAAACAAACACTTGGCAGTACACGTTGCTGCGGCAATTACACACACACACAAAAAAAAAAAAAAGATTCAATTTGATCTGGTGAATGGGCCGAGTGTGTGAGTTGTGTGGCCGGTTCCGAAGGGCTCGGCTGACATGACGGGCAGATGGGAAGATAATCGCTGGAAGTGAGGGATAGAGTGAGGAGTGGACGCCTGTGTGTCTGTTTATGTGTGTCGAGAGAACAGATGCAGTCATCCACCTTTTTTTTTTTTTTTTTTTTGTGGCCCTCAAAGATGATCCGTCCAGAGGCACGAGGGAGCCCCGCGCTGATATCTGAAGTGGGATTTGTAGCAGGCTTACAGCCGACACAAAGTCCCACTGTGTGCCTGCCAGGTTTCTGACTGTGTGTGTAATGTCAGAGTTGCAGTATCTGATTTGGACAACGTGCAGGAAATTAAGCCCAATTACAGGCCTAAGACTGGCACCCTGAACTCAAAAGCAATCCATTCAAATTCACATGCTCACGGATCATGCTGTATGCAAATCGAATGCATGTGATTATTAGCGTTTGCGTGTTTGTGTATGGCCGTGCGGATAATAATATAATGCACAGGAAAGTATGGCACCAGCACATTCACACTGGCCTGACAAAGACCTTTTTACTACAGGAAAATAAATCACCCACTACAGAACATGTGAGTCAAAACAGAATAGAACAGCTCCAGTAAAAAGCTCCACGAGTGGCTTATTAATGCTGCTATATACGTAAAACAGCTTCAGGTTCAGATATTTGGTTTCCAGGTCCTGCGTGGTACAGAGCCACTGCCAACAGCACGATAATAAATCCACTTCAGTTTGTTAGTCAACTGGGCACCGAGCTGAGAAGGCTGGCAGAGCCGGCTGGAAATGTGACTGTGGAGGTCACGGGTTCAAAACTCAGGTTAATGAGGAACTTGTATGATGGAGAACACACACGCACACACACAGTTCTTCAGCCAGCAGAAGGATTTTCTTTTGCCAGGGACTATTTTTTATTTTTTTTTTGAATGTTTTTTTGTGGGCCTTCCAGCAGCTGAGATATGAGTTCAACCAGGAGACACCTAATATAATATATGATATTTTGGCATTAAAATGTCTAAAAACAAGAGCTTTTTTTGTTTGTATCTCTGTTTGTTTTGCGCAGTTGTTCATGTACATTATTCCAAATCGTCACCTTGTTAAAAAAAAAATGTCCTATGTCATATTTTCAAGTTTTTAAAAAACTGAAAAAGCTGAACCAAATATATAGTATATAATATTTATTAATAATTCAACACAAAAAGCTGATGACAATAGATGACTATTTACATAGTCCATTGGGGTAAAGATATGTCTGGGAGTAAAACAAAAAAAACATAGGCCACATGAAGAGCTGACTTAGGCAAAACAAAAACAAAAAATTGTCAAAAAAGACTTAGGCCATTATTTTAAGAAGGTGGCGAAATGTTTCCTACGATTCACTCGACGGCCATTTTCCTCCGACATCATGCTCGGGGAGCTTGAATGCTGGGATAATGTTATGCTGCTGGGATGCAGGTTGAATAAATGCAGGGAATCTTAAAAGTTGTTCATCATTTCATCACTTACGCGTTTAGTCTTTGCTGAAAAGTTATTGAACAGAATCTGGAGGGACATATTTTGAACTAAAACAAAAGCATGTGATAATGCATTAGCTAATGCTAGCATTCAACCACTTCCTAGCTAACGTTACAGTCTCACATTACACTCAACATATATCTTAGCTCGGAAGTGGTTTAATGCTAACGTTAGCAAGCTGATGGGTTGTCAAATAAAAAAATGGCCCAATGTCTCTGTGGATTTTCACTATCCACTGTCTTTTCGGTTGCCGATCATTCAGGAAGCTTTGACATGATAATGACACGTTTGTCAGATTCTCTGCATTTGTACAGCTTGCAATCTGGAACACAGCAGTCCCACAAGTTGAGCCTCCCACCCTGAGCATGATGCCAGGAGAAAATGGCAGCTGTGTGAAAAATCTATAATTATACCTCAGGTAGGCGCGCCATTGGAAGATGCACGCCTGTGAGTGAGGAAGAAAGACTGCAAATGTGACTGCTTTGTACGCAAGGTCACGTTAAAGAAACCTTAACAAATGACCTCATCTGTGAAATGTCTGCTTAATCCATGTCAGCGGTTGTCGGCTCCCGCGATCCCACTCTCTTCTTTGCGATATCATCAAACTGCATCTGTGTGTTTATGAGATCAAGAGAGTAAAAAAAATTATTTATCTGCGTGAGCGCATAAGAAATATGAAAGGCGCCCTAAGCAATCAGTTCCCATAGTGACATCATCATTTTTAACAGGGACTACAATGCACTGGAAAAAATGAATCCCCTCATGAATCCTCTTTACTATGCACCACTGGAGACAGTAATATTCAATTTTAAGTTCCCAATTTATTTTGAAAGTAAATGGCTCAAGAAGATTGATAATATCGTTAGAAAAAAATCGCTCAGTGTGTCCACACGCGATTTGGATCGCGAAAAAATCTGACTTGGGGGATAAAAAAGGGCTCAACACTGTAGGAAAATGACTGCCTTTGCTTTGCCACAGGTGAACAAATAAGTCAGTACCATTACCCGTTCTTATACGCTATCGACAAGGAATGAACAAAAACAATCACAAGAGCTACTTGTAATGTAGTTCACCATCACGTGTTTTCATGTGGCACGCTGTCTGTTTTTCATCCATTACGCCTCTAAGCCGGGATGAAACCAGGATGAGAAGCCGCCCCCGACTGCGGACAAAGCAACAGGGCCAGTCGAAAAGACCTGTGTGAGCTGTTATGTTTGCGTCCTGCAAAGAATGAAATGTAAAGAAAAGGAAAAAGGCAGCGAGGGCAGATAACTGGGCGTGGAACACCCTGAGACGCCGAAACACTGACAGATTCGTGGCTTTCACCCATATAGTTGTCAGGAGTTTATTTTTGTGTTCGGTCTTTTGAGAGGGTCAGTCAGGTAAAGTGTATTTTTCTCTATATTATTGACTGAGTTGTTAACATACCACCACTTCATGTGAGCCACCTTGCAGACTAAAGAACCTTTTCCAAACAGAAGATGCTGAAGAAGCCTCCCCTCTTGACTAAATAAGAATTTTTTACCTTTTTTCGGCATTCAGACTTTTTTTTACGTTTCTCAAGAGAAGCTGAGTTGTAGGGGGGGCGATAACTCCTGGTGAGTTCTCCCAAGGCAAATTGTTCTCATGGGAGGGGCAAGACTAAGAGACATTGGAAGACAACATGAATCGCCCAGTTATGGGGAAACCGGGGGCCTCCCCTCAACCAGACTTAGGAGGAGAGCCTGCCGGTGAGCATATGGTGGCCGGGCCTTAGACAAAGGGGCTCAGCTAGGCTCAGCCCAAAACAAACTGCATGGACCCGACGCCTTTAGGGCCCACCACCTGCAGGGAAGAAAAATGGGGTCGAGCGCATCGGGTGCCGGGCAAGCAAAAACCTGGGCGTCCTCAGTATCTTGGTTTGCAGACAACTTAAGCTGAAGCGGGTGCAGCAAGCAGAAGAGAAAAGGGGAGATAAAGGTGTCAATATCAAGAAGTGTGCCATCGATTAAAAAATTGATGAATGTACAGTCTTCTTTTTAATGGCCTGTATGCTAAAGGAAAGAAGTCCCTGACCCCTAACCCTATCCCATACTAAGTTATGGCCCTATCAAACACTTGTGGTCAGGGGACTGTAATCTGATGATTCCAGCCTGCCCCCGTAGACTCTGAGGAGGAGACCTATACCCTCATCCCTGTCAACTTATCTCGGAGCACCCATTTACCATTTAAGATGTTGACCCTTTATTTAAAATGCACTTTTTTGGAATGCAAGTATATTCAAATGTTCAAATAAAGATCATGCTAGATACTCTTGTAGATGCCATGCCTTATAACAGCATGATATGTGTGTGTGTGAGTATAAACACACTGAAGAAGGAATACTAACAAAATACTCTTTGGAGGACAGACCAGATGAGCCTTTTAATAAGCCGATATATTAGAACTAAAACAAAGGACTGCTTACGAAATCACTATCTACGTACTGAGAAATCACGTATAATGAGATAGAACAAAAAATAATTTGTTATAATAAGTTTTAGAGTAACATATTCACCTGGAGGTTGTCAAAGCCTCTCCGTAGTTTAATAGACTTTACGCCTCTTCTTTTGTATCATTTTAGGCTGCAGAAAATGTTCCACTGCGACTGGACTACAGACAAATAAGATGTTGAAACTGACTGCAAGTGAAATAGCAATCAGTGTTTGCTGAATTGGCTGACATTTATTTTTCCTGTGTATTTGTGTGTGTGTGGGGGGGGGGGGGAAGA
>OMLP01040636.1:0-17099 GCA_900302685.1 Spondyliosoma cantharus | reverse complement strand
CCCTCCCTCCCTCCTCAGCCTCTTCCAAACTTTCCTGCTCTACTGTATATTTTAAGTCGAGCAGAGCATCCTGATGGGAAGCCGGCTCTTTTAGTGCAGGAATGCCTCGTTACGGTTGAGGAAAGCTTCACCCGGACAACCTCTCATTTTAAGGACACGTTGACGTTGAAGTGCAGTGTGCGGAGCTAAAGTGATTAATCATCAAGGTATCATGGTAGTGTTTTGGTGGAGTTTGACTGAGCTCATTCTTAGAAGTAATTCAGTTTAGTTTGAAGGGGTTGAACATCGCAGGGATGATGTATATGTGTTGTCCGATAAAATGTTCTTTTCAGAGATTGTGATGCAGAAAAAGAGTCTTATTTTATGATTATTTAATTCCCAGTGAAGTTTACTGGTTGTATACACTGATGTTATTTTAGAAATGTAAGTTTATTGTTTAACTATAAAATATCCTGCTTCTGTTACACGTCTTTGTCAAAAGTGTTTTATATCCACATTTGAGGGAAACGTTGTGTATACAGACTGATATATTGATATAGATATAATTTTTTAATTTAGGCCTCAAAAGTCATGTATCGGTTTGGTTTTAGAACTACTGATGGAATCTAATCTTTAGGATTTGTCTATATGACATTTTACATTTACAAACTTGAGTCAATGTCATGAAAATTCTGCCCAAATCCTACTGAGTAGAATTCGTCGAGATATGACCTACAGCTATGATGCTGGCAGTGTTGCAGTCAAGACTACCTAAACTGAGACCAAGTCAAGACCAAGACCAGTGCGAGTCCCACAATGCATCATACACAATAAAATATGGAGAATGCAAACCGTAGGCACTCCTAAAATTGATCTTATCTGAATCGCATAAAAACATCAACAGGAAACAAGTGAAAATGTCTCTTCATTCATTAAATGATTATAAAACATAGTGGGGGTGAATTTTATGTGTGGTGATTTTCTTTGTTTTCCATAAGCTAACAATCACGAAGGAGCTGAAATCAATTATTTTATTCAACACTCCATTTCTATGTTTAGCAGCAATCAAACAACTATTTTTTTTTTTTTGCATCAAGAATCAGGTTGTCTGGTCGACTCTTGTCTTCCCATAGAAACCATCATTAAGTACAGAATGTATCAAACAAACATTCAATACAGTGATATCCCTGCAGAGTGGTCTTGACATAAATTCCAGAGTCCTCTTTGTCTGAGACCGAGTAAAAATTAGGTTGATGTCAAGACGATACGGAGCCCTTTAAAAAAGTGGTCTTGAGACCAAGACCAGTCTTGAGTACAACAACACAACACTATATACTCGGTGGGAACCGTTGAAGGACACATTCATTGTAAGTTTTTTAATGTTGTTTAATGTAATTTAGTTTCCCTAGATATTTTTGTTTTATGAAGGAAAACATTAGTCTAATATAATCATCACAATAATCTACAACTAATGATTATTTTCATCTGTGGATAATTTTCTCGATTGATGGATTAGTTGTTAATAATAACAATGACTGGTAATCAAAATAGTAGCCGATTATTGATTGGTTATTGCAGCTCTGATAATCATATCTCATCATATATAACTGAGCCAGAAAGAACAGAACTGGAACTTTTCAAATATGCTCACATCTGCCCCAGACACAAACAACATCATAACTTTCAAACAGCTTCACATCCTCCAACCCCGGTTAATCAGTGTGCCTAAAGGATGTCGAAGTGTTCTGGGCCAGGTAAGATGGATATGAAGTCACCGGCGGGACTGATGGTATTCATTGGGAACTTCAAACGGATGCTTGTATAGATTAAAACATGTGGTAGGGCCCAAGAGGAGAGGCTCTGTCACAGATTGAGCCTCGTCACTTTGACCCATACCTCCCTGTTTTATCACACGTCATCCGCAAAAATGTAACCCTTAAATCACTCGCAGATGGACGCTGGCCTCTGACACACACACTACCATGAAGAGATGCCCCAGCGGTGTGTCGAAACGTCCTCTGACCCAAGTGAGAGTGAGCTGCAGATGCTCCGACTTCGAGTGATCTAAATGTGCAGATTCAGAGGGCGAACATGAAGGATTCTGTGTTGAATTTACCTAACAGTATGAGACAGAGTTAGAAGCACTGCTTAGCTTTGCTACTGTTGGTGCGCAGTGGTTTGTTCTCAACTGTGCACCTTGTTTGAACTCCGAGCGCTAAGCCTTTCTGGATTTCACTGGTAATTCTCTCTCTCTCCCTTTTTCTTTGCCTCCCATCGACTGCATGTAGCCGAGACACAAATTTAACCATGCAAGTCCGAATGGATTAATCCTAGATTTAGGTCATTTGAAAATGACCCAGCTGTTCTGATGGCAGTCCCTTCAGAAGTGCACCCGTAGCTCCCGTAGCCCCCACCCTGACTCCAGGCCTCCTGTGAAAGTCAAGCCTGTCTTTCATCTACGATCAGTTGCATGTGCCCTCACAGATCCACAGGTTTTACTGCTTAAGTCTGGGCTGGCAGCATTGATCATGTGACTGTTGCCTGCCTGGCGTTTCGACACATCATAGCTCTGTGAGCGCTCTCCGTCTGCGCAGCCTGCCAGTTCTGCTCACACATCCCCATCGTCCGTATGCCCGTGTCTGTTAGTTTTGATTTGCACATGCTGTTGTCGAGGGTCCATCCATGATCATCAAATCCTGCTAGTTGGAACTGTTAGGTCAGGTTACATCAAAGAGATCAGGAGGGATCAGCCTCTTGAAAGGGACAGGCTCTGGCTCACATCATCAGAAACAGGTGGAGGTCCTCATTGGTAGAACAAAGGAGAGATCACCATCTATAAAACTTTTATATTTCATAGAAGAGTTTCTTTAAATTCCTTCAAATTGCCACCCTCTCCTATACGGAGTGCGCAACCTAAACAGCACCAGCATAAAACATATGATATCAGGTTAGAGATTGTGGGACTAGATTGCAGCACTAAATCCCACGAAGGTCAAAACAGCAAAGCCTGAGACTTAGTGGTATTATGGCCACAAAGTGTTTAAGTGTAGAAATCTGCTAAAAGCCATGACTAAAAGGGAAGTGGAAATGTATGGAATACGACTCAGGTGTTACGAATTAGTCAAAAAGTTGTTGAAACCTTCTGTGCTTTTGTGTAAATTGTGGTAATCTTACTTTTGCACCAGACTTTGACATGTTGTTTATTTCTTGTTAAAGCGAGGTAAGGGTAGAGTCACAATATTGCAGAATAAAATGTAGGCGTTTTACATTATCGCAAACCACAGATACGTCCATATTTGTATGAATCATACGTATTATATCAACCTTTCAACAATAAGTGTGATATCACGTTTACATTACATCTTCATGAGCTGAAAAGGTGTGGAGGCGATGGTGCTGGCTTGACAGTGGCAAGATGTCTGCCTTGCGATAGACCACTTCCACCACGTTCAAAGCGCTTTTCAACATCAATATCTTCAATGAGACGAAACAAAACAGCTATTTTTGATGAGACTTCATGACAATGATGATCCAATTTTGCGCAGTGATTGTGGCAACAAAACCATATACTTCTGATGAGACATCTGGACACTTTCCAACCATGGTGTGGAGACAGGTAAGCCAAAACGTGATCGTTTCCTTTTTCCTAACTAAGGTTTTTTTTAATGCCAGATGTAAAATATAGGTATACGACTTTAAGCACAGCGTTGTTGCAATATGTAATTGAAAAGTGCGTCTACAGAAAAGTTGCAATATATCTGTGATTTTTCAGAAACGTAAATTCTCATAATTTATTCTGGCAATTAAATGGTAGAAATTCATGTAGAAATATAGATTGTATGAACAAGTTGATCTGTCTGAAATGTTAGAGCTTTGACGTTTTAGGTTGAAAACGCGTTGATCTTCAGCTTCTGTTTTGTGTCACCTTGAAACAAATCCCCGGAAGCAGGTCCCCTTAATTTCATGTTGAAACTGTTGTTTAAAACCCAAAACAAACATGTCCAGAGGTTTTGGCTGTCAACACAGCGTTGGGTTCCTTTCATGTGCCCCCACCACATGTTCCTGATATTAGCCAGAGAATCGGTAAACAACCTTGATCCTGACTCAAGTCAAGAAGTGCCATCTAAGATGTTGATGTAAATGGGGAGTAAGAGAGAGTAAGACAGAAGGGAGACATCTGTCGAGCAGGCTCTCATTTCGTAAGAGGAGGCCGTCTATTGGTTGCAGATGATGCCCTGTTTGATAAAAATGAACTCTTTCAAGATAGGACAGCTAGCATTAGGGGTCTCTCTGGCACCAAGCGGTAACCAAATAGTTCAGCTGACAGGTCAGCTGTTTGTTGTCGATCTTTCATCTGAATGATGGTCAAAAAATAGCTGCCACTGCTTGTAAACATTTCTGTCACGTCATTCACACGAGACAAGATGGATGTTTGTGTCAGTCAGGGTGTTTTATTCGTGTGTCTGCCTGCATGTGTCGGTGTACAGGAGGATGAGTGAGGTGAACGGCGCTGTCTTGGAGGTACCAGTGCGTGAGCGTGTGGCCTTCCTCCAGGAGTTTTCCATTCATGCCTAGTGCTTGAATCACCCTTTGCAATGCCCTCTGCCAGGTAGACAGAGGAGGGAGCAGAGACCAATTACCATTCGAGACCTGCTATTATTATCATCAGAGAGGCGGCAGCCCTCCTTCCCCTGCGCTTATTCTCATCTCCACCGAGACAGAAGGAGAATCGGGCTCTTTTGTCTAGGAAATGTTTATTTATGCCGCAGATTTGCCAAAGGACATGGAAAAGCCCTTATTACAGGTCATGACAGTAGAGCCACAACACATTATTCATTTTCTGTCCTTTAACCTGGTAGTCTCTTTGGGGAAATTCTTTTGAAGTCCACACCCTGCTGTAAAACATGGTCATTATTCAATTATGTGAGAGCTGTATTTGAAACAGTTTCGAGGCTTTAAAGAAACTACACAGGAAGGATTGAGAATTACCATTATTTTTAAATATTTCTGATCCATTTTGGTTGTATAGTTGTTGACGTTCAACAAAACTCCCTTGAAATAGGCCTTAAAAGACCCGGACTGGACTAATCCTTGTCCGTAATGTTGTGAGTACACGGTATGCGCTTCCATCCACCAAACTACGGGGACACCATTAGTGCACGGTATGTGCCTCATTATTTTTGACACTCTCTTAACACCAAGCAGCCGTTTTCTTTTATCCTCTCAGGGAGAAGATGAGGCTACTGTAATCAAAGAAGACAATGATCAGTGCCAGCCTCTTGGCCCGGCCTGGTACCTTCTTTGATGTCATATTTTAGTGTATGGCTGGCTGTGGCCCATGCCAAAGAGCACCCATAGTCGCCAACTGTCTGACAGGCTGCCTTTCATCAGAATGACATCACTCTGCTACTTGATTGCTTTCCACAGGCTCTTCCAGGCCTGGGAATTTTCTCCCAGGAATCTGAAATCATCATCCTCGCCTTTACACCCTCAGTCTTAAAATAAAAAACTCATCTGAGGCACACATAAGCTTGTGTGGCATACAGTATTCGTAACCAGTAATCTACTGTTAGTACTGCGCCTTCAGAATTTGTCAGACATTGCCTTTTTTTCGAAGAGTCTGTAAGACAGTCTACTTTGTGATGACAGTGAAACCAGATGGGGCTCAATAAATATTAATAAGCAACACGAAGAGACAAAAGGAAACATGGAAAATGAAAACAACACTGCAATCTCTCAACTCAACATTTACTCTGCCTTGATTTTCCCTCCATGGGGGAGAGAACAGTGATAAATTACAAGGCAGAACCTGAAGTGTTTGCTTTTGGAGGAAACTGCCGTGTGAGGCGGATATTTATAACCAACTTCTCTGGCTAGCAGCGTTGCCACTCGGCCTGGCGTCGGCTTCACAGGACCACCGTCTGTCTTCACCTGTAGGTTCAGGAGCAGAAGAGCCTCTCCTCCCCACATCATACGGACTCTCCTGTAGATGCCCAGAGGATCAAGAGGTGTCTGCGGGCCCCCCTGACCATCCTCTGACTGGAAACTAGAGTTTAGGATTTTCAAAAGAAAAAAGGATCAGAGGGTGTTTGTTTATTCTCAGCAGAGAGGATGTAGAGAATGACTGTGTATCTTCAAGAGGCTGAAGTGGGATAGACAGTACATAACTCATGTGGCTGCCAAGTCCGCACTGCTCTTTGATGTAATCAGATGCATACGGCACATATCCTCTTACAAACGGCAGCAGGTATAATTATTATCGTGTGATCTAATTAGAAACACGGACCTAGATATATTGAAGTCAGTTAAACCGTGGTGGAGCACTACTTCCGACAAAGCCACCTAAGCTGTTAAAATCAGGGTGTCTTCCCGCATGAGGTCACCTGTGGTCGGGCAGTGGAAACGTTTGTTCAAAACAAGGTAACGTATCTGTTTGGGAATATACAGTGCCAGCTTCCCTTTCTTCTGCGGCAGGAAGAAGGTGGTCATTTGTGGGAAGAGGAAAGTGTTACTCAGGCTTTACTCACAAAGAGTGAGAAAGGAGCTGTCATCGGGACACATCATCTTGTTTTTGAGATGACTAATGAGCAGATTGCTACCAGCACCTTTAGCTATGTCTATCTGGTTTTGATCTGTTGATAACTCACGAGAATCAGTGGGTGGGGGCTCCGTTTGGACACTAAAAGAGCGAGGAAGGTAATAACTGTGCGCTATATATAGATTACTCGTCAATCTATGAGTAATTCCACATTTTTCTCTTCGCTGTAGGTCCGTCAACTGAACAAAGGGAGGATAAAAATGCAGAAAAAGTGGAACTACTACCATCAATTAATGTTTCTTAAGTGAGGACTACAAAGACAATTAAGGCAAAACATCAGGAGAATAACAAATTCCACCGATGTGTATGCGCTCACATCTGGAGGGCAGGTGTGGGCCTAATTCTCATGTGTCAGAACTTTCTCCTTAATTTACTCATTTAAGAGTCCACAAAAGTAAGAGCGAAGCGGTTGTGTACCTCTGGATTTGATATAGGACAGGATTCAGGTCTTGGGGAAACTCAAAGGCATGTTTATCCCTCTAAATTGAAAGCACGGCAAGCAGGTAGGGGGAGAGGACAACTGTAACGTGTCTGAAGCGTAACCTGTTCTCCGGCCCTCGCTTTGAAACCAGATGAAGATCGGCTGCGGCCCTGAAGTCATTACACCTTCAAAGGTAATTAACACATGGCTTTTGTTTGGGCCCGATGAGCCCCAGATTATGTAGGTACAGATGGTCAGGGGGGCGGACGACAGATACCAAGAGCAAGGTGTGCTTGGATGTGCTTTCATGTCAGCAGGAAGTGCTTGACCCCTGGCCCCCGCCTGACCTCAAATCTAGGCTGTCAACGCCACTTCCTTGAGTGCCCTGTAAAGATTAACATGTGGACAGAGACCAGGGGCCTTCGGACCCCTGCGCGATGAGCAGGAGGACCCAGCTGGCATCTCTGCCAGGCAACACCTTTTGCTAGTTATGCTAATACAAGGTTATATCAGATCAAAAGCTGGTTTCATCCGTTTCTACTCGAGCCTTGTAAAGGAAAATGCAACGTTAGTTGGTGGATACTAAAGAAGATCAGAAAGTTGTCTCTGCTCTGATTTACTGTTTTGAGCTTCTGTTTCACTTTATGCTAAATAGAAAACTGGCACCTTGCGTATTTCTCAAGGTGGTAAATAGCAGCACTTCCTCCATTTGCCATCAAAGGGAAGGAGGTCTTGCCTTGACCTTGGATACACTTTACCCTTCAACCCCTCTGATCTTTCTCCCCCTACAGTTACTGCAAGGACACTGCGTAGCATCATGTGTGGAAAGGTATTTTTAGTCTAATACTTCCGTAATATACAGTGATGTAGCCTGGTAGGTAACAAAAGTGACCTACCAGCCCATCTGAAGCTCACTAATTAACATTTTATATCTTGTTTGTTTAATCTGTACAAAAACGGAATTGTATGCAATATCAGTGAGGCATTTTACTAGAGATTATGTATTTTTTCAACTTTAGATTTTGTTTGGATTAAATAAATGAGATGCTTCAAAAATGAAATGAGGTTCCTGTTGACGGATTTGTAATATTTCAACAGAGCCAGGCTAGCTGTTTACCCCTTTCCAGATTTTTTTAGCCGGCATCTTTATATTTACTGTGCAATGAAGAGAGTGGTATCCATTCAGAGAGTAAACACACCGAATTATTCCTTAAATTTTGCCTTTACTCTGAGTCACACTTTACTCAGGGTGATGAAACACCAAGTCCACATTATAAAGGAGGAGTACTGGGCTCCGGCCATATTTAAATTATATCCTTACATCAATTATGTTTGTTTGAGTCATTTTGAGTTTTTGTTTTAGGATGACAAAGAATGTATCATCCAGGGTGATTCAACTGCTCGGTAATGCTAAACTCAGGGCTGAAAAATTTCCCACGGACACTGTGATGCTCAAATCACAGAGTACGTCAACATGTAAACACATTCACATTCAGTCAATGGTAACACTCAGATTCAGATAGCAGCACTGAACTCCACATGTTAAGTCAGGAGCATCGGAAAAGCTCCAGATCTGCATTATCCGTTCCCTTGCAAGCATCAAACACACACACACATGCAAGCACACAGTGATCCCTACAGTTTAATATGAATTATCTCAAGCAGACACTTGGATCTGTGGGTCAGCAGTCTGTCTCAGGAGAGCGTTTGATGATTGCATTTTATTGTTCCAGAAGGTCAAGATCTTCAAAGCTCTCCTTCTGTTCTCCACAGGGCGGCCGGGCAGCAGCTGTCGGAATACACTCGGCTTTGTGTTTTTATACGAGAGAAGAGGTAGGTCAAGCCCACTCTCACAGAAATGTTTTTACGGGGGGGTTAGGCACTCAGTGGACACCATAATATTGTTGTTCTGCCCTTTTGTGCTGGAGAGCGTGGAGCGTGTGAATCCTGTCGGATAGGACGTCATCTCTCCTGGGGTTGACGCCGATCGAATAGCCTTTTTGCCATGATTCAGCAGGATCTCGTATGTGTGTGAATGAATGTGTATGTGTGTGAATTGTTACAGACAAAACAGACCACCACTTGGGCTTCAGATCAAATGTCTTCCCTCCTTTGCTTCTTTAACGCACATAAGAGCTTATACACAAAGGCCGACAAAAGTCTTGTACAACCAAGGTTTACAAATCAGATGATCTGACCTGACTTGCTGCCCTTGTTAGGAAAAAAACTAAAGTCAAAATACATCTCATATTATTGGCTGCCATAAAGCATTTCTTTATTTAATTTTTTCAATGTTATTTTACCAAGAAGTCCCATTAAGATAAAAAAAAAAAACACAATATATTAGAATGCAACATACACAACAATCAGACAGGAACCATTTCAAACACAATGACCACTCAAGAAAAACAACCACATGCCGTCATATTCCTAATGATTCCCTTAAATGCAACAACAGACATAAACCTGCAACCACTTGGAGGAGCGTAGCTGGTAACTTGCAGAGCTATGACAGAGGATTTTATTGGAGAAAAAAGTTTCAAAGGAACATTTTTTTTTTTTTTTGCCATTTGATGCCCCTATAGTTTCGGAGTTGGTCTCTTCGCCTCCGTCATACAACTGTAGAGCAAGCTGAGTCCTGTTCTGTTGCCGTTCACCCGGCTCCTGTTGTCCATTTCTGCTTCCCTGCCTACCTGCATTCTACACAGAGTCAACTAGCTGCACGGCTAACTGAGCTAACTAGCTAATGGCAGCTACAGCTAGCAGCAGTTATTGGTTACTTTAGCGACGAGCAAAGTTATCTGTCCAAAAGGAAACTCCATTAAACCAAGAGCTGAGGCTGAGCAACTGGAGGAAATAGCTGGCTGTGTTTGACATAGTGCTGGAAAGCGCAAACATTTCTCGTGGGAGATCATATTCACCAACCCAAGATGCATGGTGCAAGAAGAGGAAATCGGGGCGTTGACTACGGTAGACAGAGGCATTGTTCTCCCTATTACAAGTCAATACCTTCAAAACTATTTTGAAGCTGCTCTCTTAAAGTAAATGTTTCATGATGTTGCTTTAAACATGCTATTTGCAGCCCTACAAATGCCATCACCTAGTGATAATTGTGGATATTTTTAGTACACACAAGCCTCTGAGTGGACAAGTGAGGGTCTTTCTTTAAGAGAGGCTTTAGCATCTGTAAATGCAGATAAGGAATGGTAGAACTACTACCAGCCCGCGTTGCACTATTTTGTTTACTTGGGGCCCTTTAAAAAGACACATATTTTCCCCTTCACATCTTACTGCAAGTCAACAAGGGGTGCTCAGCATACATAAAAGGAGTCTGGAAGTTAAGTGAAATGGCCAAATTAGAAAACTTTCTTCCAGCTCCAATCGAAGAACGCCAGCCCCTCTCTCGAAAAGACCAGGATGGTGTGTTGTGGTCCAGAACAGCTTCACTGTTTCTCTGACCTCCTGCACCTCGCTCCGGCTGACCACCCTGAAACGCTGACTTTTTCTTGCGCTCGCTGTGATGCTGCTCCACCCGTGTCCTTTCCTCTTGACAGGATGTCCATGAAAGACTCCCTCTTGCCCCCGCCACCTGTTTTCACACCCAACAAGCTGAAGAGGCTCCTTTTCAAGCCGTTGCTATGCATTTGAAGTGTCCAGTTGCTGAACACATACACTCGAGACGGTCTGTGGTTTGTGCCTTTGATAGCTGGAATGCTGTTTTGGACTTTCTTGCACAGCTTAGGGTCAAAATGCACAAACTGAAGCCAATTTATTTTCCAGCTTTACGGACATGTAGAATTCTTTCTATGGCTGTACATCTCATACTTCCAGAGCCTGCTGAAATAACAATTTGTTTCCACTCAGCTAGCTGTAATTCACCCAATTTTGCTTAATTGCAACTCAAATTGGGATCATAAAAGTAGCAGCCACCTACTCTGCTCCATCAGTAGTTTGTCACAACTGTCAGATACAGATTATGTTTTAGCTGTCCATGGTAGAATTAAATGAAAGTAGTGTGGATAATTCCTACTCTACAATAACAGAGCTGTTTTATGTTCCCCCCGAGAGCCACTATCATTGAAGACAGTTGGATGACTCGGTTCGCCAGATTTCTTGAATCTGCAATCCCCCAACATTCCCTTGGCTTTTCAGTTTCTGCAATGCCAAGAAATAACACAACACAGATTACACATGCCAGTATGACAGGAAGTTTGAATAAATAAACCAGTTTATCGTCGTTTGCAACATCGGTACAAATGCTTAAACACACACTGCAGCAGAGCAGCTCGGTAGACTTTTGTCGACATCAGTGAACTTGCTGGCGAGCAGGACACAGTAGCAGGAAGGGGTTAGTGCTCAAACAAAATGCCGTCACTTTGATCATTTCCTACTGGTCTTTGATCTCGGCACTCTTGAAAGGGCTGATAATGATGTTTAATTGATTATGTAGAACGAACAAGCATGGTTTGCTCTCATATCATTCATTCCCCCCCTTTTTTGTGTGCGCACTCTCCAAAAGATCGCTCGCATGCCATATTGCCCCTTCCCTTTCTTCTTCTAAAACAAATAAAGACGTCAAACATCAAAGCTGTTCTTGGTTAATAAAAGAAGACCTCAAATATTTTCCATTATGTTTGACATGGTTTTGGGTTTCGCCAACCAGAGGAATAACAACAGGACAGAATAAAATGGCGCTTTTTTTTTTGTTATTGTTGCTCCATTTCTGTGTTACGGAGGTTAAGCAGACCAAACTTGATCCTGTTCTTTGATCTTGTTGGCTCTAATTATTCAAAGGTAGTCTTTCTCTCCTCTCTTCTGAGACACGAGTCCCCCCCGCTCTCTCCTCTTACTGTCCCTTCTTCACCCTCCTGATTATGATATCCAGAGTTCCCGGCTAAAACAACAGTCTGTCAGAGGATCACTTTCCTTTGAAGTCGATGTCAGTCAGTTGTGTTCCAGTCTTGGGCCAGAGCACTGACCCCTGACCTGCAGTGATTACTTCCGTGGCGCAGCCAAGCAGAG
Source organism: Spondyliosoma cantharus (assembly GCA_900302685.1). Lineage (NCBI taxonomy): Eukaryota > Metazoa > Chordata > Actinopteri > Spariformes > Sparidae > Spondyliosoma > Spondyliosoma cantharus. The sequence continues at coordinate 5,079 of OMLP01040636.1, read as the reverse complement.
ATAACTGTAAATGCAGGCCTTTGATATCCACTTGAGAACAGGAGGTTGAGCCCGAAGGGAAATACAATGATGGTCAGGCGTCTTAGCATGTGTGTGTGCACATGTACGCTCAGACACACAGATAGACAGACAAGGCACCATATGGCAGAGGTCAAGGAAACATGGGTACGACTTCCTGTTCCAAAGCTGGAACATAATGATATTCGAACCTCTCTGAACCCAAATCAGAGAAGATTTGTGATTTACAAAATGTAACCATCGATCCCCTAAACCCATAGTAAGCACAGATGTCACTGTCCCTAGATGAAGGAATAATTTTAAACTTTCTGTTTTACATCTCCTTTAAATCTCACATCAATACCTGTTTCTTTTTGCTTCTAAATAAATGGCTGTTATCGGCTTGGTTGAAGGTTTTGCCTGAGTGAAGACTGTAAGGCAGTCCAAGTTCAGTGATGTCTGAGGTAATGAAGAGAGACAGAAAAATGGAGACAAAATGGCTGTTGAGAATACTACTTGCTAGCAGGAGCCACTTGTTGAGCTGTAACAGAAAAAGTGAATCGAAGAAGAGCAGAGATAAAGAGTTTAACACTCATCATTCATCGCACACATTGTGGTGGGAGTCTGTTTTATTTTTCACTAGATTTTTTGGGTTTCTGCAGATGTTCTTTTATCTCTGAAATAAGCATTTAGTCAACGTGACAGTCCATTTTCATCCATGTCCAGATGGACAGACTTAAAAAACACATCCACAAAAATGCATGGATAACATCCATTCTCACATGTAAACAACTGTAAATATTCAAGTTGCATTCGGCCCCCGGAGCCAAACCCGCTGTCATAGCTGATTAACTCTATGAGAACGGTGTTATAAAGCTATTATAATCATGTTTTGTTTAAATCAGCCGGAGTGAGTGGATTTAAGTCTTCAAGACTCTCTGACATCGACATATATAGTCATTACTGGAATGACTGTTGACATATTCTGCTAAACAAGGCCAGAGTCGACCGCGCTCTCATGTGAGGGACAAATGAAGATGAGCAGATGAGAGTTCCTGCTGGGGACTCTCTCTCTCTCTCTCACTCTCTCTCTCTCTCTCTCTCTCTCTTTCTCTCTCTCAAACACACACACACACGTACACACACACACACACACACACTGGATTGCTTCAACAGTTAAGTGAGAGCTCATTCAAGTCAGTAGAAAATCTGTTTTAGCAAGATTAAAATATGTTCCATCTTCATGTTCTACATACTGAATTGTTGACCCAGTAGGCTGGCAGAGCCAGTGAGCCAAAGGATGACAGTGGCTCTCAGCCTTCATCAGGTACGGGATGCTGCATGATGAGCTGACATGTTTCAAGGGCCCCCACTGTCAGAAAAACTACTGGTTTCTCAAGTCACATTTGTGTCTATACCTGTACATGAAAGGATTTGTACCTGCATCAGAGAGACATTCAAGTCACTAAAGGGTTTGGAACAGCTACACTTTTGCCTTCCGATGTGGTCGATCTACACTTTGTATAGAACTAGTTATTTTATATCATAATCTGACTTTACCATGCTAGCAGCTCTACCCGTGCTGTGAGCTAGTGCTTATTTTAATATGCTAACATGTTCAAAATAATAATGGTAAATGGACTTGGAAAAGCAATTTTACAACCCTTGCCACATTCACCCATGAGACATAGTGGCCATAAAATGCTGACATAGCACTCATAATCTTTACCATGTTAACCATCTTAGTCCGGGATCACACAACAATAGTTTAGGGTTTAGTTTATCTGAGACATTTGGTAATGAAGTTTGGCCCAGATTATCTGGTAATGTGAGGCGTGTACAGATCCAGTCTTAAACCTCCAAAACTGCTCTCCGTCTCACTGGGCCTGCCCAGAAAATATCAAACATGTTTGATATTTAGGCTTTAATATCTGGATGATTACGTCATTATTTTCCAAGTCGGACTACAATTGCCAATGAGTGTCGAGAAGGGGATCAGCGGAGAGGGAGACTTGAGTTTGTGACATGACTTGTCACAATCAGTAACTTGAGACTTGACTTGAAACTCGAGTCAGATTCGAGATTTGAGACTGGTAAACAATCTTTATTTCTTTATTTTTTGGTGCACCAAAATGAAAGTGAAACTCTCGCCAAAATGCAACCTAGGCTTTTTTTGTGAATGTATATGAATCAAACCTTCATGTAAAAGCATAATTACGACGAAAGAGGCACTTTTAAGATTGACCGTATTTTCATTTTCGGGTCAAACTCATTTTCAATGGGAGTGCTACGGGCAACTTTATGCTAGCATCAAAATCTCTATTTCTAAAACATGAAAAAGGCTCGACACGACATGAAACTTTGCTCGTAGTATCACCGGGGTGAACCACCACATGAACACGAGCATGAGAACATTGTTTGTGTACACAGAGTTTACTAAAAAGAGAGTTTCTGAACAACTCACGTTAGCAGTAGCTTGTTCCGCTTGCCGCTGTCCTGCCAGTGGAAAAATGTCGATCTCCGAAAGTGACTTAACGTGGAGGAGAGTTAAGGTGGAACACTCCTGTCTTCCGGCAACAGCTATCCACGCGATATGTCACGTGACTTTTCCTGCTTTTTATTTTAGTATTGTTTCTTATATGAGGCTCCTTTATCAACTTCAAGGTCAATATTGTTCTACCTTAACTCTCCTCCACATTAAGTCGCATTTGGAAATCGACACTTTTTGGCTGGCAGTACGGCGGCTAGCGGAACGAGCATATGCTAACGTGAGTAATTAGGGTTTAAAAAAAGGATTCATCAACTGGGGTTACCACGAGTTTCACAAAATCACAAAATTTCATGGCAAACTGACCAACATTCCCATCCCTAAAACCACACCACTAGCAGGGCTAATGTAAAAACAATCACACGCTGTGTGTAGACAAGTTTAGTCAATGTAATAGTGTCAAAACCATGAAGATGCATCTCTTCACGAGTGTGTAATTGACATCAAAATGAAAGGTGTGGTCCAACCCATGAGTCCTGAGTACTCATGTAATGATATTGTATATGACTGAAGTGAACAGTGGGGTCGACTGATGTTTTTTTATTTCAGGGCTAATATTGATACTCATTATATCAATAGACAATATTTGGAACCAATATGAATTCAGAGTAAAATGAAACTTTTAGTTTCCAAATTTGAATTTGAGATACCACAAGCTCCACCATAAAGCTTAGCTGAAATGCCCTTAAGCATTTGTTTAATTAGAATAGAACTCTCATAGTGTCATAGCAATTCAGAATAACATATTATACTACTGGAATATAATTATAATTATGCATTAATGGGTTCACCTTGTTGTTGCAACTGGTTAAAGGGGGAGCTCACATTTATTTATTTCATACTTTTGGACTTTAGTAGTTGATCTTTATTCTATATTAATCTGAATCAGCGAAGTAACTAAAGTCACAACAAGTTTATTGACGTAAAAAGTACTTAAACAAATCAGAGACAGCTTCATGAGACACCTCAGTATCACTGCTACAGTTTATTTGTTGAGACTAAGAGCATGACCGGCCCTGGTAAGTGTACGTGAAGCTTCCATGCACACTTAAGTCCAGCTACGGTTATAGCGCCATAACGCCGTTTAATTGGACTACTGGCATTGTCCCGGTATACAAGCACCAGGGGAGAATTGATTTATTGACGGAAGTATGTCCTAACCCTAACTCTTCACCACGTTAAGTGGTGGTATGCACTGTTTCAGCTAGTTGCTACTGGATCTTCAGCCGGTTGACCTATTACATAACATACCAAACCAGTTAAGAAGCGGCAAACAGGCTGCACAGCGCACGGTGAAAACATGGATGATTTTTCAGCACTGTACATAATATAACATATATTGTATTAATACCTTCGTTGTCGTCTTCTTTAGATTTTCCTGGCTGCCTGCTAGGAATTTATCCCAAGGACAACTTCCAGGTCAATGACCAGTGCAGGGACTATGGTGCATGTGCAGGATTCAGAGGCCAGTTCAGGTCCGACTACTACAACTTAATTTTGTTGCACAACCCTGTGATGTAAAATAATGAGCCTTTGAGTACTCATGGGTTGACACATCAACATCCTATTGGGCATCACGGCTGTTTTGATCTCATCGTAAGATTGTCTTATTATCTTGTTTTTGGGGCGATGACGTCATTAAAGATATTAAAAGCTTCATTCAAAAACATCAACCGACGCCTCCAATGTAAAAAATGACATTCTGTACCACCCGACTGGCAGCGTTGTTCAACAAGTACAGGCAGTTCTTACTTTGTAAAAGAGAAGCTTCCGGACCACAGACAGGGCGCTGTTCCGGCAGGTTAGGGGGGACAAAAAAGTCACAGAACACATCAAAATCTGGAGCACATTGGACAACGCCTGCGGGCTAGCAGCTAACAGCGCTAAAACTGTTGTTACAAATGGACTCATTCCCCCTCTGTTTGTGGATTGCTACAATGGTGGGAAATGAAATAGGGTTGGACAAGTACAATAAGCAGAATGTAAATGTATTTGATAGTAACCAAGGAGGTGCAGGATCCTATCAAATAGGTGCCGGTTCCAATCTGGGAACAAATTAAGCAGTACAGAAGAAATCTGATGTCATCGTACCATTACTCCTTCTCTCCTCCTCTTCCCCCATTTTTTCCCCCACGTTCTTCTATTCTCCTCTTCTTTCTCACCCTTTACTGCCTCCTCCTTTCCTTATTCCTACTCTTGCCCCCCTCTCCCCCTCACCTCTCCACCCCTGCTCTTTCTTCTCCATATATCCCCATCCCTTATCTCTCCCTCACCATCTACACCTTTACATATTTCTCTTGTTTCTTAATTCCCCCCTTCCATCTCTGCGTTCTCCCCCTCCCCCTCCACACCCACACTTCTCATTTCTTTCTTCCTTTACCTTCTTCCATAGCTGCATTTCCTCTCATTTTCTCCCACCTCTCCCTACCTGTTTTCTTCTCCCCCACCTCCTCCTTCCTCCTTATTTTTTTCAACCACTTCCCACCTTCCTCTGTTATTCTGTCCCTCTCTCCCCTCTCCCATCTCTCTCCCCT
>OMLP01040632.1:0-13847 GCA_900302685.1 Spondyliosoma cantharus | reverse complement strand
GGAGGAAAATTCCTAAAGCAGTAGAGAGAGACGCGCCGAGATGCAGGAGAGAACAAAAGAGAGAAATGTAAGAGGGAGAGATTGCGTGACAGCTCCACAGAAGACAACCGGGTTTAAAAAAAGAAGTGTAAGAGTAGATTTGAATTGATATTTGTTGAAGGGCTGAATGCGATAGTCTCAAGTACCCTTGTCGACCCATCAAGTTGCTGTAGAGGAGTTAGTAAAGAGGCGGACACTTCATGTAAAAGCCGGCGAGCTGAACTGCATTCAACCCCTGAAAAACTAAAAACTCTGAGGCTGAACTCCGAGGATGAAATCAATTCAATCTGAGCGTGTCTGTCGGTGTGGATGCTTTCTGTTTCTGCCTGTTTATCTTTCTGCCTCTGCAGGGTAGTTTAATTAGAAGTTAGTCAACACTGAAGGATGTTGAAGAGAGATTAAAAATGGACAGGTTGTAATTCAACAAAATATGAATCCAGTTCAATATTTTAAAAGAAGTTTCAACAAACTTATTTCACAAGGGTAAAATGAAACTGAAACACGTGTCGTCTGTATTATGTATGTTCATCTGTGGACAGTATATGAATCAAGTTTTAGAGTGTTTATTTATTCCAGTTTATTGTATTTTAATCTTAAACTACCTCCCTGAGTATTCCTATTTACTCTATTTCATCCCGTCTACACGTCCTTGAGCACAACACTGATCCCCGATTGCTCCTCATGTGTAAACACTTTGGAGAAACGTGTCTGGCAAACGAATGTTATGTACTACTGTTATATATCTATTTAAATCACAGCGAACATACAGAATATTAATCACCTACAGGTTGATATTTGTGACCTTGAGCCATCTAGATATTGTAAACATAAATAAAATGTAAACAAAGAGCCCTCAGTAAATATAGAAAATGTCATTTAAAAAAAAAAAAAAGAGGCACAAAACCCCCCATTAAAAATAAGATGTTCCTTCCTCCGATGGAACAAGTGTTGTACTAAAATGTTACTCTCTCTGTGATTTGGTCTCACATCAAGTGTAAAAACATATTTTGACTAGAAATCAAACAAATATATGATAGGAAATAAAAAAACAATGCCCAATTCAAGTTGTGCCGACGACGGTCCTTTGAACAGAAAACTCACTTTTTATAAAATGTTTCCACGTCGTTTCATCCTTTTTTTCTTGAGTCTCTTCCACTTCTTTGTTTTTTTATTAATCTGGCTACATCTTTGATGTGATGGGACTGCTGATTTCGGTGACACGCACTTGACATTATCCTTTGAAAAACCTGGATTAACCACCAGCGACATCTACCTCACAGTCCCGTTGAGCCTCTTGAGACGGGACAACCTACACCTCCATCAATGTTATCGTTTGCAGCGAGCCGGGTCTTTCTGGCTGATTAGAACAAGAGCTCTAATCAGCGGGAAGACCTGAAGAGACCCGCGTGGGTGTGCAGGGGCTTTGATAGTGAGACAGGAAGTTCCATTAAGTTCGACTACGGGGCAGGGAAGAACGGGGAAAGCTGAGAACAAAGTCAGCAGGATAATTATAAGTGGGAGGGTGAGGGTGGGCTGGGAGTGATGGAGGGGGGATTTCATGAGATTATCCTATAAATAGTGTGGCAAGTTTCTTTAGTCATCAACGGCAGTATGTAACTCTGGCACACCAGTGATAAAACTGTTCGAAAAATGAGCCCTGGGCTTATACCTCTGCACAAGTTAATACCATTCTCCATGAGACTTTATGAGTTGCTGAGCAGGATTTGAGTGTGATGAAGTTAATCACTGCACTGCGGGCAGAGAGAGAGAGAGAGAAAAAAAAAAAGTAATCCAAAACCTCCGGCTCCGTCTTTTACCAAAAGCTCGTGTCATTTATGCAATGGTACAATTATCGGTCCTGTGGGGGTCTATTGTGATCTCAGCTGGCTTTGGCAGATGCAAAGACAAATTGACCTTCACGTCGACTATTTTTTTATTTTTTTTTCTTCCAAAGGATCAGAGAGGGCATGCAGCACGCGGCAGTGGGCTGAAATGTCTCTGCAAAGCTCAGCCAGAGAGACGAGGGGGAACTTCAGGTCGGTCAAGGTTTTCGGCCCACCTACATACACCCGTCTTAAATCCAGCCCCGTCATGGTGCGTTTGGTTGCCATCGGCCTCAAGGTCACCGTGCGGGAAGGACTCGACTCAAACATCATAACCGTAACGACTCTTCACTCTGGCAGACTGTGACTCACCGTACAGCTCTCTGTAACACAACGCTACCCTAAAAGAAGATTAGTAATAGTTTCAGTCATAATTTAAGCGAAAACGTCAAACATTTGTTGGTTCCAGCTTCTTAAATGTGAGGATTTGACACTTTTCTTTTATCATTTATGATGTGAATGAAGAGTCTTTGGGCTCTGGACTGCTCGTTAGACAAAAAAGCAATTTGAAACCATTTTTTTTGGGGCAATTTTGAGACTAAATGATTTCTGGATTAATCATGAAAATAATCATTGGATTGATTGATTATATACATTTGTTACATGCAGCGCTAATCAGGTCAGTATCCCCTGTCTTCATCTATAAAGTGTGAACACTAAATTACATGTTTTGGGGGAAAATAGCTTTTTGATGATAACAATTTAAGAGATTACTGAACAAAATAAGCAGACAATAGCTTCAGTTACAGTATACATCAGTGATTCAGTGGCTCGCTCAAGGATACATCAGTACATCTGGTGCCTGTCAAAGTGGTTTAAACGAGAGTCTTCTGGTTTGAGAGCTACTCTCGCCGAGCCTCATTGCCATCCTAAACGGCTAACTGAACTCAGCCTCAAACGAGCGAACCAGGAGAGGACAGTTTCTCACGGTGTTGCCTCTGATGCTCAGTGACAGTATCACAGCTGTCTGATCTTTCTGGAGACGAGATGTGAGATGACGAACCGAGACGCAACTTTCCCCCGACGTGTTTGAACACCGAGAAAGACATAAAAACCACCAACATGTCAAGAAACGTCTTTAAAAGTACACCCGTGCTTCAGACGCGCGCGCACTCTGCAACAGCAGCCGCTGCTGCGCGGTGTGTGTCATCCCCGTCCCCATCCTGTCATCCTCTCCGTCACTCTTCAGCCTCCCACATTCACGCTCTGCGAGGGTCCTACGCTCACACTCCCCCTTGGCAGGATTCAAAATCAAACTACGCAAACTGTCAAATGCATCAGATGTCAAAAACAGTTCTACATGCACCTCTGGTGTCGGGGTAATTCACACACAACCTCTTCACCCCTTGCTTCCTGCTTGAGATTCCATGTCAGGGACAGGCATGTACAGTTTGATTGGATCTTCTTCAGCGTGGTTTCAGACCCATGTGGGGTGATGGCTCACTGGCTCTAATTTAAGATTGTCCTACTTCCCATCATGCCTCAGGGCTTCAGAGCCAGCAGTGTACTTCTTCAACGTTGCTTTTGTAACTTTGCTTACAGTCAAGTGTCACTCCCGCGTGGCAACTTTTTAGAAAGTCTCGAGTATGATGTGTCGAGTTTGATAAAGAAGAGGAGATTCTTCATAACTTCATGTTTTTCTGAAAATAATGTTTTACCTAAAGTAATACTCTATGAGGACAGGAGTAGTCATTACATGTCTGCTGGTCTTGCAGCTATAATACCAAACTCGTGGCTGGTTAATCCACAAACCAATGGATGAAGTCATGGTGCGTTCACACAAGGTACAGATTCAAAAACAGAATGTTTTATGCTCAAAAGAACATTTATTACAGATGTACCATTACAGGAGCCGACTGGGCAATGCGTGACAGCAGATGTGTAACCTTTTAACGTACATCAGCACAGCATTCATCAACTGTGGGACCTCTGCAATGGTTATGTATGACTTGTTTTGGTAATCTGATAAAAGCAGATTTGAAAGGAAAAAAAAGGAATCAGTCAGCATGAACAGCTTGGAGAGAGACACAGTTCAAAAGCATCATTCTGAGTATGGCTGGTATATATTGACTCAGCCCACTGTGAAAATACTGGCTGGTTCGGATTTAACATCTCATTAAAAAAAAGAAACTGAAATTCATTGGCATCCCCATTAAAGATTTAAATTCCAGCTTCATTTCTGCCTGAAGCCATCCCACCGCTTTTCTCAATATTGCCTTTTGAAGTTTAGTAATAGCTTTAAAAACCTATTGAGATTTAAAGTCTTACCCACTGCGAGGTCAGCATCCGTTTCATTAGCTTTCACTTTCACTTTCCAAAAACTGAAATACCTTTATTCTCTTTGTGACAACAGAAAATGGGCTGATTTCCCAAGTTTTTCTGTATCCAGACCACATATGATAAAGTGTAGATCACAAACCCCTGAACTTATTCTCAGTGCTTCGTTTCTAAATCAGGAGGACTCAGAACACAAAGAAGGTTCTGTTCCGGCCGGTCAGAGGGAGAGAAAAAGTCATGAAATCAATCAAAGATCCACAGGGACAACGCCTCTGTGCTAGACGTTAAAACTTAACTAAACCTTCATCAAAAACTGAGCATTATTTATTCAAATGTATTAATCAGAGTGTTCATAACATGCAGAAAGAGGCACGTAGGACAGCTGTTCATGGTTTGCATCCCCCTCATGCTCTCTCTTGAAAACCCAAAGTAAGTGACATGTTCTGTTTGTTGGTCTCTGTGTGAATCCATCGATCTCCTTCGCTCTGTTTCAGTATCATCGACAGCGTCGCACCGACACATGTACCCCCCTAATCCAGCCAAATTCATTCCACCGTTTCAAAGCACAACTTCCAACATGCTGAGCTGCGTTTCATATTGATCAGATGACAAAATATTCAGACACCAAAAAGTATTAAAATTCCAGCAAAGCTCATGTGATGTGCACAGAACTCACAAGCTTCAGGCGTCAACGACTGACCTGACTTTGTTATTGACAAAGGAAGTGTGAGATCTAATCAAACAGGCGCCGCTCCCAATCTGGGATTAAGATCATTTTATACTGAATTATCCTTGATTGACACAAAATAATCCAGTTCTGAAGTCTAAGCATCACAATCTTTGAGCTGGATTTGGTCTTACAGAGAAAAACTGGAGACCTTTTCTTCTGTTTTCACTGATGGAATGAAGGTTTCAGATCTTGCATCTCTGAAGTCTACTTGCTTATTATTCCATGTTTGACAAATCTAAATATAACATTTAGATCTAGACCTGGTCTACTGTGGGTTGGATGGAGAAAAATAATTTTTCAAAATGTATAATTGGGCTCAAACAACTTCATGGCATCTATTTTGACCTCCGGTGCCCTTTTCAAAACTTTAAGTGGTGCAACAACAGAACACTGGCTGAGAAATAAGACAAATACTCATTAACTTTCCTCTTCTTTGATTGGAATCATTAAAGTAGCTTACATTAACTCTTTGGTAACACTCAGAGGCACTTTAACAGAAAGGCACCACACAGTAAAAGAGCTGTTTACTGTGTCAGACTGTGTGGTCAGACCTTTGCATTCAGGGTGGAAGCAGAGTATGGACGAGGCCTCGGGAGGGAATTCCTCTTCTGTCTCATCGCGGATTGTCCTTCGTCTCCGCTGGCTGGCAGTTCAGCTGTCAAACCTCCTCAGTCTCCTCTGCCTGATCTCCTCCGCCGTCACCTCCTCAGAGAGGTTGAAACCATAAGGAGGCGGAGCGCTTCTCTGGTTGCTTTGTCCTAGAAAACAAAATACTATTACATTTACAGCATTCACTGTGATTCAGATGATTCATATCTACAGTGACTTTTAATGGTCTGGTTTTCTCAATCATCAGCACCTCCCTCACCTCCGTCATTCAGACTGTTTCTAATGGCCGCCTCTATCTGCTCTTCCTCCGTCAGTCCGCCTGTATAAGATGCTGTAGGAGCTGTTGTGTGATCTGGTGCGTATTGGTGATTTCCTGAGTATCCTCCATGAGTGTCACTGCGGCCTGCAGACACACACACACACACACACACACACACACACACACACACACTCATGGTATAAGTATTCAAATTGGGAAACATGTTAAAAGGTTATGGCTGGAGTATTCTATATTCCTCTGATTGAAAAGACAAAAGAAAACATGCGTATGTATCAGAACTTTCCTCGATTGCTGTTACCTGAAGAGCCTGTAGATCTGTAGTACGCACCGGGCCGGGAGTTAGATCCGTTTGCTGTCACAAACTCTGGTGAAAATGCAGACAAGCAGACTTCAGTACAAACAGAGTGTGCATTTATTTTTACATACTGATAAACACTGAGGCACAGAGGTCTGCACATGGACTACAGGCCATCACCAGTGATTGAATTGTGCCATTATTTATGTTATATTACTTAGCAAATTTGTTTTGTTACTGAAAATAGGAGTTCCCATGAGGCCAGTACATGGACACAGACGTCTTTAATCACATGGTGCTTTAAACAGGATACACGGGTCTAAGGTTACAGACGCACGCACATAATTTCAGACCTGCACATTTCTCCATGATGGCCTTCAGTGGTCCAGCAGTGTACAGCAGACCCACCAGGATACCTGCCAGGTGACCAATGAAAGAGATCCTGAAGAAGAAGCAGGCAACAGATTAAATCTTAACTAATGAAACACTGACATCTGGTGGACACTTTCATCCACTGCACCGGACAGCATGTATCAACAGGACTTCACTAATTGTCAATCATGTCACATCAGTCAGTGGAGGGAAGCTGGAAGAACATTATACATAAAACATTATGCGGTTCCTCAGATTCTGGATAGTCAGTGAGTGGAAACAGATGCTGTGTAATTGAAAAAAGCAGTAACACTCTCCATGAAGCAGCTGTAGAATACTAACATGATGTTTGGACGAGTTCAGTTTCCTCAGAAAGTACCGCTGCTGCTGCCGGCTGCTTCTCTCATTTATGTTGCTGTCAAACTTAACTGTTCAATGACTGTACCTACACATGTACTTCCGGACATAACACTTATTACTGTACAGGGCTGGTCGATAGGGTTAGCTCGCTGTCCGGACCCTCAAATTAACTGGTGTCAATTTGGTGGCAATGTTAGCTCTCATGATGGCTGAGGACGGAGAGAAAATCCAATATGGACACTTAAATATTTGTTACTCTGCTACATGTGTCAGCACTGTTCACAGTAGCGTCTCTATAGTGTGTCTGACTGGTGAATCCTGGCTGATTTGTTATACAGATTTCTGGTTGGTTACTCACCCTGGTGATGTTATATGGATCAGGACCAGCTCCGCCCAGCTAGCATAGTGATTAGAAACAGGTAAACCCATCACATAGGTCACACCTCCAGGGTGGTAGTGATTATTGACAACCTTCAGCGCGAACAGGACTCCTACAGCGATAAAAAGCAAAAAAACCACCATGAAAGAAAATACATTTAATGTCAACAAAGTCAGAATCAGATTTAAAGTGAGTTTTTTCAGCTTGTTAAGCAATTCTCCACAAATCGACATATTTAGACAAGATCCAAGAACACCACCAGGACGTCCCTGAACCTACAGATTTATCAATACATATGTACTCTAGAGAATTAAATGAAAAGTAAAATCTTTTTGATCAACTATACTGTTACTTTTTTGTGAGCCTGCTGATGAGTCTTTACCTGAGAAGCCGACAGCACAGGCCATGCTGTAGGACTGGTCCTGGGTGAGCTCGGTTAACAACGCCTCCAGCACCAGGTAGACCAATCCGGTGAGCAGAGAGAAGACCGTCAGCAGGTAGACGAACCAGGCTCCGCCCAGCCGCCTCTCCAGCCTCATACCTTTCCAGAGGAAGGACACCATGTTGAAGTAGAGATGCCAGTCATCAGCATGATGCAGCGGGGACAGCAGAAGACGGCGCCAGTCTTTAAGCCAGTACGCCTGCCGGACACTCACACAGGCCTGAGGATTGAGTGGATAGTATTCATATTTATTTGCTTGTTTTACTGTCTTTTAAACAGAATTTAAACTTCAATGTATTTAGTGCATTACCTGCATGAGTGGCGCTGCAGGAAACAGGTAGAGGTACGCGTTGAGTCCCAGGACAGCCAGGGTGACTGGGGGGATGTTGTCCACACCCACCTGGAACAGCTGGGACGCCAGGAGCAGCAGGCCCAGATGGGATCCCCTCGGTCGGTTCCTCATGCTGAAAACGAGCTGTGGAGAGACAACTGAGCGATCATGTTTCAGTCTTTTCCTGCTTTTCCAGAATTAATGAAGTTTGGCTGCTCGGTATTCAGCTTCAGTAGGTACACCGTTAATCTGAATATCCACCAAAACACTGAATATCAAGACTTCTGTGTCTCATCTGTGTGTTGGCTCAGAGAATGTCTGTTTGACTGTGTCCATAAATATCAATTTAAACCATTAAACCATTGACACCCGTCCACTGGCCACTCCTGGGCTCTGCCTGGAGGTTTGATACATTAATAAAAAATTAAATGTAGAGTAAAATGTTTGAGTGCTTGCTCATATTAATGCATTCAGTCAATGGACTTTTACTCTTCTTTTAATGCAGCTGCTGTTCTAGTATAATTTACTGTCTCAAGACTTCACCAGTCTGTCTCTGATCTGTCACACACCAACATGCAGTTTCACTTAATGCTCAAAAAAAGACTGACTAGACTCAGAAATGACGTGACTAAACTTCCAGGCAGGTTTTATCTCTTTTCTTCCTCTTAAAGGTAACTAGTCAACAGCCTCACATCAGAGTTTAAGACGCGTTTATCAGCAGCATCCACGATGACTTAAATCAAACTTACCGTTGCTTCAGTCGCGTCAGACCACTTCCTCCTTCTGTGGCGATGCAGCTAATGCTAATGCTAACTTTAGATATTAGTTGGGTGTTTTAACCTCGTTCGCGAATAAAGTCCGCTTCAAGTGGTTCACCGCTCACAGACGAGTCGAGCTTGTGCTTATACACATCTTAAACAACACGTCAGCAGAGCGTGTTTCTTCATATTTCATCATTTCCACTAGAAACTAGAAGCTAATCAGCAACAGTTGGCGGTTGAGTCAGCGGTCACGTGACAATAATAAACCTACGTAGCGGCGCATGCGCATCACGGATCTTCCTCTTTTTAGGGTCAGATATTGTTTTGATTTACTTTACTTTAGTTTCTTACTTCCTGCATTTGTTATTTGTTTTTTTCCAGTTGTACCTGGAGAATTCTGCATGTGGAGACTTGGTTTGAGTGGACCCCATCATTTAATTTTGACTCATGCTCCTTTTTGCCCTCATCGCTGACGTTCTCCTGCCTTTATATATTCTCTTCTGTCAATAAACAAAAATTCTACAGTTAACAAAGACATATTGCCTATAATGTGAACTATGAACCAGAAGCTTCTCTGTCCTATTAAAGTAACACAGTTAATAGCGAGTCTATTCTACTTCTTGCAATTCTATTATAATGTTTTGTCTTCTCACTATTATTATTGTTTATTGTAATATTACAGTCCTTTGGCTGCTGTGACAAAGAAATGTCCCTGTTAGTGGGACAAATAAAGGACTTCTGATTCCGATTCTGAAATTGATCAAGCAATATGTGAAATACATCAAAGTATCACAAATGAGAAGCTCGTTATGTCTGTGTTGTTGTGGCTTTTAACTTTGGAACGTGATCCATTCTCTGCATTTGAATACGTGATGATGATTCGGCTGTTTCAATATCCTCAACTTTATGTATCTGTACAAACAGAGTTTACATACTGGGATATACTGAGGCACAGAGGTCTGCACATGGACTACAGGCCATCTCCAGTGACTGAATTGTTCCAATATTGGCATAATGTTACTTAACAAACCTGTGTTGTTACTGAAAATAAGCTCCCACGAGGCCGGTACATGGACATAGACGTCTTAAATCATACGGTGCTTTAAACAGGATACAAGGGGTCAAAGGTTTGTCAAGTTGGTCAAACATCAAGTTCGACACAATGTGTCTTGTCTATAAGTTCTTTATTGCAAGAGTCACACATCAGCAGCGCATACATGAGTGAAGAGAGGCCGTCTCTCTGCGTCCTTTATAATAGTAGGACACCAATTCACACAACTGCAGCAGTCACAAGGTTACATCTGGACTCACTTAAAATAACACTCACACTTTCTCCACATCCACCACAGGTTAACATCGATTTAACATACACCTACATCCCATAGTTTGTGTCAGACATCAACGATTGTCAGAACACAAATCCCCAGGAAAGGTTACACAGGAAGGTTACAAAAAAAAATACTCTTCAGGATGAACCTCTTAACTGAGTTCTTATCTGTGTTGGTGGTTAAAATGTGATGCTGGTGTCAGTTGGTCAGTTTTACTCCCCTTACTAAGTTTCTTTGCTCTTGAAACCTGCATGTTTCTCCATGATGGCCTTCAGTGGTCCAGCAGTGTAGAGCAGACCCACCAGGATACCTGCCAGGTGACCAATGAAAGAGGCCCTGGAGAGGAAGCAGGCAACAGATTAAATCTTAACTAATGAAACACTAATGAGTCACTGAGTGACTCCTTGTTAATTTGTTGTACAGATTTTGGTTGGTTACTCACCTTGGTGTTGTTATTTGGATCATGATCAGCTCCACCCAGGTAGCATAGCGATTAGGAACCTTATAACCCATCACGATGGTCTCACCTGTAGGGTTGTCCCAGTGACTGAGCACCTTCAGAGCAAACAGGACTCCTAGAACCACAGTCATAATATATATAATATAGTACGGGCTGCTGAATTCCTCTTATTTAGCATTTCAATAATCTTTTTGTCCATCTTTGCTGTTACTCTCTTGTGAGCCTGCTGATGAGTCTTCACCTGAGAAGCCGACAGCACAGGTCATGCTGTAGGACAGGTCCTGGGTGAGCACTGTTAACACCGCCTGCAGCACCAGGTAGACCAATCCGATGAGCAGAGAGAAGACCGACAGCAGGTAGATGAACCAGGCTCCTCCCAGCTGCTTCTCCATCCTCATACCATTCAAGAGGAAGAACGCCATGTTGCCGTAGAGGTGCAACGAATCTACATGATGCACCGGATTCAGCAGAAGACGGAGCCAGCCTTTAAACTCAAACACCTGCTCGAGACTCACACAGACCTGAGGATTGAGTGGATAGTATCATATAAGCACTGACTGGGTCAGTAAAGCAGCAAATTGTCCTTTTTTTGTCAACAGAATACTTCATTTGTTTGCTTTTCTTTAACATTCCTCTAAATGCCTGTTTTACTGTCTTTTAAACAGCATTTTAACTTCTCTTAATGTCTTACTTGCTGCTTGGTGCATCTCTGACTTTTAGTGCCGTATTAGTGCATTACCTGCATGAGTGGAGCTGCAGGAAACAGGTAGAGGTACACGTTGAGCCCCAGGACAGCCAGGGTGACTGGGGGGATGTTCTTCACACCCACCTTCTCCACCTCGTCGACCAGTTTCTTCAGGCCCTGTTGGTCGCTCATACTGAAAACCAACTGAGGAGAGACAGCTGAGATGTTATGTTTCAGTCTTTCCTGCTTTACCAGATGCTTTACAGTGGAAGGAATGAGGAAAGATGGTTAATTAAAAGACAGAGCGGCTCTTATCTGGAACAGCCCGTACAAAGTCTCAGAGAAAACTAATCAGGGCAAATGAATTATATGAATAAAGTTTGGCTGCTCAGTTGCAGAACAAAGATGATGAGTTAGATTCAGTATGTACACTGTTAATCTGGATATCCACCAAAACACTGAAGCTAGATATCAGAATATCAAGACTTCTGTTGGCTCAAAGAACTGTCTGTCCATAAATATCAATTAGGGTCAAATTGACTCGTTTCAAATTTTTACAAGAAGGAAAATGGTACAAGTATACATTTTTCTACCTGAAACTCAATGGCCTTAGCTTATTTTCTGTGATAAACATGTACAAACAAAAAAAAAAGGAATTGAGCACGCACGCTACAATACCGAACACATTTACATCCTTCATATGGTCTTCAGGTCAGTTTAAAACCGCGTACACAGACACAAGCATAAAACAAACAAACATATTAATTTAGATATTAATTCAGAGTATTCTAGTAGAGACTGACTGCAATCATTGAACATATATGTTATCTCTCTTGTTTGAAATTGAGATAAAGACAATTTATGTTAATGTTTATCAAGTAAAATTGTATTCCAGCATTGTTTTTTAAACCCCAAATATGTCCTGGGTCAAATCAACCCGAGGGATACCAGAGGGTCCCAAAAGTGAAGACAATACAAGGGTTAAAGGTAACTATAGCTAACGACAGTCAACAGCCTCACATCAGAGTTTAAGACGCATTTATCAGCAGCATCCACGATGACTTAAATCAAACTTACCGTTTCTTCAGTCTCGTCAGACCACTTCCTCCTTCTGTGGCGGTTCAGCTAGTCTGCCTGAAGTCCGCTTCAAGTGATTCACTGCTCACAAACGAGTTGAGATTGTACCTTAAACAACACGACAGCAGAGTTTGTTTCCTCATATTTAATTTTTCCCAAGACACTCAGCAACAGTTAACAAACCTGCTTTCCTCCTGAGGATGCCAACTAAACATCTTCAGCCTTTAACATGTGTCAGAGATGCAGTTTGCTTTTGATTCAAATATACGTGAAACTTTATTGCCATTGAAGTTTGCAGTAAAAAAGTGTTATCCAAATACTTGGAAGGTACATAATAACAATAATACAATTCAAAACAATAGAAGTTGAACTTGTGAACGTAAATGTTCCTTATTTCATTAAACTGATCACATTGTGGGAGGAAGCGCATCTCTGTCGCACCTCATCTGTCGAACAGCAACCAAATATCCTGTTTTCTTTCACTGCTGTGACTTTTAGGAAGAGGAGATTAGGAACAGGGGTACCCATCACATCGGTCTCACCTTCAGGGTCGTCATGGTGACTGAGTAACCTTCAGAGCAAACAGGACTCCTAGAACCACAGTCATAAGGTCACATACAGTCAAGGATGAATAAACAGGAAACGTCACCCCAGTGTTCAAATGTATTAATCAGAGTGTTCATAACATGCAGAAAGAGGCGCGTAGAGACGGCTGTTCATGGTTTGCATCCATCTCATGCTCTCTCTTGAAAACCCAAAGTAAGTGACATGTTCTGTTTGTTGGTCTCTGTGTGAATCCATCGATCTCCTTCACTTCGTTTCCGTATTATCGACAGCGTCGCACCGACACATGTACCCCCCTAATCCAGCCAAATTCATTCCACCGTTTCAAGGCACAACTTCCAACATGCTGAGCTGCGCTTCATATTGATCAGATGCCAAAATATTCAGACACCAAAAAGTATTAAAATTCCAGCAAAGCTCATGTGATGTGCACAGAACTAGAGCTGCACGATCTATCGTTGGAGCATCGTCATCGCGATGTACGTGTGCGCAATAGTCACATCGCAGGGCCTGCGATGTAGGAGGCAAATTAACTCATCTAATTTCAAGTGTACATGCACTCTGCATGCACAGTGATCCGTCAATCACATTCAGTGTGCCGAAGCAGACCACGCCCCTGCACATGGAGTGAGTCTCTGGTAACAACACTGAAAAATGAGCAAATAACAAGTGAAAATGCCGAAAACAAAACGAAGACTAAGACGAGAAAAAAGCAATGTCAGTTAAGTAAGGGATAATGCCCGATGAGGTGTCCATAATCAGGAGTTAATGGACGACGCGGAGGCCTTTAACTCCTGATAATGGACACCTCGAAGGGCAGGTGTCCTATTGATAATAGGAGCTCCAATGAGGCCAGTACATGGACACAGATGTCTTTAATCACATGGTGCTTTAAACAGGATACACGGGTCTAAGGTTACAGACGCACGCACATAATTTCAGACCTGCAAATTTCTCCATGATGGCCTTCAGTGG
>OMLP01040630.1:0-14066 GCA_900302685.1 Spondyliosoma cantharus | reverse complement strand
GCTGTTTACAAACAGACAGTAGAAGAAGAAACCGAACACAAGAAGAAGAAGAAGAAGAAACCAGAATGGTTTGTGTGGAGCGATAATGAGGTGGAACTGCTGCTGCGACTCACACTCGACTACAAGGAGAGGAAGCTGCAAGAAACACCAACACAAGCACGTAGTCCGCCATTGTTGTTGTTGTTGTTATGAGACGTCGCGGGGTTCAGAGGTCGAAGGCTAGAGGTGGAGGGGTGGGGCGATGGAGTCATCCATACCATAAGTATGAGGATTCACCGTCCACACGAGAACCAGAGGGCGGAGTTTTCTGATGTTTCCACCCTGAGACCAGGTTTCAAAAAAGTGTGTTTACAGGATCCATGTGGACGATCAGACAGAACCATGCAGAACATGTGAGGTTACAGTAAAGAGTGTTTCCATGTGGACGATCGGACAGAACCATGCAGAACATGTGAGGTTACAGTAAAGAGCGTTTCCTCTTAGACTCAGGTGGTCAAACACAGACGCTCAACCATCAACTATCTTTCTCCAGAATCACCTGCTGCACCTTGACAGAAGATGTGATGAGCTAAAACTACACTCCTGAATATTATTGTCCCTCAAAGATGTTTTGTACAATCACACGTGAACTTGTGTCTCAGTACCTCAGATCTCTGGAGGACTCGTCAGAAATCTGATGAACAGATTTTATTCTGAACATGTAGGAAGTCCTCTGTTGGTTGTTTTGGGCTCAGAAGCTCTTCAGCATTCACTGCTTACATGTTTTAATATAAAGCACTTGTTAAAGGAGCCACCACCTCCAGTCATCAATTAATTAACTGATTAATTAATTAGGAGAAAAATGAATCAGTCTTATATCTAAAAGTTGTAAACTCTGATTACAGTGACCTGAAAGGAAAACATGAATACAACAACTTAATTCGAGAGATTTATTGACCTATTAAAGGACATGGACGATGCATCAGGACCACTAAACATACGTACATATATTCAGCTGGAGCGGATGAATGATACATTTAATATTTGCTGCCAGACTGAATGAATGTTATCAAAAATGAGTCAAAAACACAATAAGTAACACAACTGAGATCAGTAAAAGCAAGAATCCTTTAAGAGTTGAGCTCTGCATCAACACCTGAACACAGACGGGCTGATGATGAGGAGAAGCAGCCTCAGTGATCGCTGGAAGCACGACGACAGCCAGACGATGAGAGCTGTACCGCCGGCTCAGCTGGTCTCACGGCTTCAGGATGACGATGAGTCCAGGCTGAGACCAGGTCTATCTGAGTCCACAGAGGAGACACAGCATGTTGCGTTCAGTGACAGGCTGCAGAGTCGAGCTGCACAGAACCAAGAAGTCTTCACAAATCAAAAAGTCACAGAGAAAGTAAAAAGGAGGATAACGGAGGGCGTTGCTTGTGGCTTTTAGGAATCTTTGCAGTCTTTCTTCACAGTTCAGAGTTCAGTCTGGAGCTCGCTTCAGCTCAAAGTAAAGAGCAAAGAACAGCAGCCCACATCTGGACGAGCATGTTGGCTGCACGGGCCAAGAGACGGGATACGAGTCACAGTCTTTACAGTCGAGAGGCAAACTATCATTGATTACTAATGAATTCCTTGGTGTGGAACGAGAACTGGCCTCTACTTAAAGTGGAGTCACGTGATTGATTCGACTGAATAGTGTTTGAATTATACTCGCTGGAAAATTGGAAACTCACTCGTTCTGTCGTTAATATCTGTAACATATGATGAGCACCAGTGGCAGCTCGTAACATCAATTAATCAAATATCAGAGCAACAACTCTGTAATAGCTCAATAACGACTCTGCTTAATATCAAATGCATCCACGTGATGTTGACATATTCTCACATTGTGTTAATAGTTATTGACAAAACGTATCAGGTAGTCGTGTGGAATCCTGTAAATAAGCAGAGTTCCTGTTTCATAATATCAAAAGTGTGTTACATGTTCTGAAACACAAGATGTTTATACAGAGAGGATCAACTTGTGTGTGGTGAAGTCAATATTTCCCGGTTGGCTGGTGAGAGAAGGTATATTGTGTTCACTCAGACACAAAGAGCCTTTAGATTAAACTCTGATGCCTCAGCACTCTGACTGGCTGCTCATTTGTTTTGCTCCAATAATGCCTTCACTGAACAGCACAGCCCAAAGCATCCAGCACCACATCTGGGTCTGCAACAAGGAATTCTGAGCCGTCAGCCTCGTCCTCATCCCCCGTGTTGCCCCAGTCCAGCCATGGTTTGGACACTAAAAAGAAAACAGTGACAGTTTTCTGCTCACGACCTTCAGAACGCTGTTATTGTAAATGTTAAAATAGACGAGGAAACTCAGTTCAAAGCTCATACTGATGTTTACGTAGACAAATCATGTTAATGAATAACACATGAAGCTTACAGAACGGTGCAGAATACAAGTCAAATTATTTCAAAATGTTTGTTGAGTCCAAAATGACACGCCCAGAATGATGTAACAACGTTAGCTGGCTAGCATCAGCAGCGTTAACGTTGAGCTTGATCTATGTTTCTGTGTTGACTCGCAGGTGGCCTTCACCTGACCTAGTGCCCCTCCCACTAACGTAACTGAACCAACCACAATTGTCCCGTGGACAGTAGTGGTTGGTTTGCTTGGTAGGATCGCAGTGTCTCATCCTGTGCTAATAACGGGTCTTGTGACCTGTAGTTTCCCCAGTAAACACACTACACTCTTCAGCTGCTGCAGTCCCTGCTGACCGGCCGGCTGCTGCTCTTCTTGAGTTATGTTTCTCCTCCAGAGCCACAGTGTCTCTGGGAGAGAGAGCAGACAGGCTGGATGTCCGTTCTAGTGCCTGAATGTCTCCATACCACCTTTAACTCACTGTCACTCAGCTGGTCCTTGCTGCTGCTGCGGTGAAGCGTCCCGTCTGACTCTGCAGAGACACAGAAGATGAGATGAGACTTTCATTCATTCTTTCATCCACTTCTCTTGGCGGAGATGCTGAGAGCACCTGTCACTTCATCCCTCTCACATGAAGGCTCGCCTCTACACCGCCTTTGTTTTACTTTTACACTGAACCAAGCAGCAGCAAACAGCCCCCAACTCTGTCACAGTTCTGTTACTATCACTACTCATTCCACCTCTCTAACTGTCATACAGATGGCGAAGTGGAATAACGGCACAATATCACCGCCTTGAAAGGGCAAAGTGAAAGGAGCTTTAGATTCACACTGACCATACGAGGTCTCCTTCACCTCTCAGAATTCAAAGCTTCAGTTGGACAACAAGTGAGAGACGGTGGTGAACGAGTGCAAGAACTAACAGGAGATTGAAGAACTTGGCAGGACGAGTATATTTGTATAGCAGAGTTCAGACACAAGGCGACTCAAAGTGCTTCACAGGGACCTCAAACTGACAGGAACCCTCCATCCAGCAAGGAACCATAGATGGAAACTTCCACAGTTGCTATGCAGAAAAACTCAAGTGTTCACAAGAATTAGACAACTTGAAAACATAATGCCTGTCCTTAAGAAACATTATCCATGCTGTGAGTTTAAATGTTAATATAGATGATATAAGCTCAGTTACCACCGGATGGTTGACCGCTGCTGCTGCTGCAGTTGAGATGCGTCTCAGATGAACCTGCAGGGACACAGAAAGCTTGACGTTTCTTCAAGTGTTCAACTCCTCAAGCGTTTTTCTCTGCGACTTCAAATGTATTGAAGCAGCCCTTCTGTCAGGGCTGCTCAGCTGTTTTGTTCCAATAATACCTTCATTGATCGGCACAGTACGACTGATCGGCTTCTGCTCCTGCTTGAGGTTTGTGGTATATTGAGGAGACGATCCGGGCCACACCAGCGCCAGAGTGTTTGTCCCAGTCCGGTTCTGGTCTGGACTCTGAAAAAAGAAAACAGCAAATTAGAAACTTAATCTTTCTCTCCTGAACGGTCATACAGCAGCTCTTAAATGCATGAAGCAGGACTGGACAACTTTTCTGGCTCAAACACTTAAAGTTGTGAAGATGGATGAGAAAACTCAGCAGAGTTGAACTTACTGTCCACCATGTTGTTCCTGTGCTGAAGCGTCCCAGATGTTTCTGTCGGGACAGAAAATGTGGATATTCACATGAACTCGGTAATAAACCAGATACAGATACATGTGTTAGCTGCTCTGCCTGAACCAAGTCGTCCGTATAGATACAAACTGCTGCCCAAAGGTCGAGAAACTGTTTCCCATGAAAACTCACACTGCAATCAAACAAGTGGCTTAACGAATACAAAATATACTGAAGACATTGACAAGGTTTTTATTGATCATTTAAAAGGATTTTGCGTCTGTCAAAGAATCCTCCTTTGCTGCAGTTTGTGGAGATCATCTGGAGAAAGTTCAGTCCAGACTTCCTGTCCAGTAACAACAGAGTTCTTGTTTTCTGGCCGTTGAGATTAAACTCAAACTGCTTCAGATCCTCACCAGCCTGATGAAGGCCAAGTTTATGTTTCTTTTCTGGTGATCAATTAGCTCTTTGACACAACTTACTTGGATTAGTTAACACAATGTGCCTTACATTTACATTTATCAGACGCTTTTGTCCAAAGTGACTTACAGTAATTCATTCACACACTGATGGTGGCGGCTGCCATGTGAAGGTGCCTCCAGCACATCAGGAGCCGTTTTGGGTTCAGTAACATCCAGCAGCTTTCTATTCGTTCCTCTCAGACTTTTACATTAAACATTTTTCCATTCTAAGTATTTCAAAATATCTTCTGCTGGTTTGTTCAGTTAATATATTTCCTATAAGTAGAATCTCATTTCAATGTATTTCTCTTTTTGAAAACAAAACAAAAGAAACATCCATCAGTGTGTTTCTGTCTTCACATGTTGGAGGATGTCGGGTCAGAAAAGCGACCCGTGGTTCTGACCACAACAGAGAGGCTGATGGTAAAAACTCAGCGCTGACGCCAGAGAAGTTCTGCTGTCTGATGCTGCGCTCCCAGAGATTTGGACCCTTGTAGGGACACGTGGGAGCGAATGAGCATCAATGAAAAAGTCCTGTTTGTATCTGTGTATTTGATCTGAAACACCAGCGCCGCTCTGGTGTCAGGACACTCTGCTCTCTTATTTAGAACATGAAACCCAGCTGACCCTCACTGTGAAGGACTGCTGGAGTAGAAGCTTGTTTTCTGGGCTTAAAAATAATCCATGAGTAGATATTCCAGCTAAAACAGTCATTTACCACAATGAATCCAAACTGTGTTTCTGATCAATTTAAAGTTATTTGAATTGCTTTTCTACCACAGAATCAGGACATTTCTAAGTGATCCCAGACTTTTGAGCGGTCGTGTCGATGCCTCATTGAACTTCAGATACTGTTGCTTAATATATGGATGAGAGGTGAGACTGAAACACATCCTGCTGCCTACGATGCAACACTTTGAATCACCACGACTTTCATCAACATGTAACTTGATTTGGAGAATCACAGTAACTCGGTTCACTTTCACTCACCACTGGACGGTTGGCTGCCGCCGCCGCCGCTGCAGCTGTGATGCGTCTCAGGTGAAGCTGTCAGGACACAGAAAATGTAGATAATCATTCATTCACTGACGTGTAATCTGTAATCATGGACGTAAGCAGCTGTGGCCACTGAGGTCTGTAGGAGCAAAATGTATAATTTGCATTGAACCACACATTGTTGTTGCCTTGAAGCTTTTTATTTTGCATATTGACCTTTAACCTCACGTTTTATTGCACCTCTCAGCACTGTGAACTCTGACCTGGCCTGAGTGAGAACTGGGTACTTTGAGCTGCGATCTTGCTGATTAGCGAGAAGCTCTCTGCGCTCCCCAGATGTTTGTTGGGTGATGTCGGTACATTTCTCTGAGCGAGCTGTAAACTGTGACTGTGTCTGAGACTCGTGGTCAGACTTGGTGTGGCCTCTCAGCTGAAATCACTTTTATTACATCACTTCATTAAAATTGCTCAAAGACAACTTTTTGTGATTCATCTTTCGTTTGTTCACTTCGAAATAATATTTGTGTAATCGGGAGTTGAAAATATTGTCTCTCTCCTTTAAGTGTCTGTCTGGCCGAGCTACATTTATTGATTTATTATTCAACACTTCACCATCCTGTGAGAGGCAGGTGGTCAGCTGCTCATCTGTGAAGTTTGCATATGCGTGTCTGTAAATGTTATCAGCTTTAATAATGTACACACAGTACGTTCAGACTTAATGCTGCTTTCTGCCTTCAAGTAAATAATCAAGCTCAGTTATTTACGTACGTACAGATCCTGAGCCTGTTTCAAAAAGGTCCAGTGTCACGTACATGACCTGATATCTGTGAGACAGTGACGTGTTGTTAATGACCCCCAAACAGCTTTTATAGTGAAACTGATACGCAAAGTGATGTAACATGTAAACCATGAAAGCAGACGGTGTGTTACCCACAGCAGACGACGAGCTCCCCATGAGGTCAGTCTGCTGGACACACCAGAGTTTAATAACCTGAAGAGAGAAAACATCCAGACGTGTTAAATGATCCTGTTTGTTAACGTGTTCATCCCTTCAGCCCAAACACACACAGCCCCTGATACACAGAGTAATAAATAAATAAATAATTAAAAGTGCTGTGTTCTGTATAAACATCTGGCAGGAGGCTCTGATAGACAGAGCAGTCAAACATGTTGGGTGTCTGGTGATGGAATGAAACGTCTCGGCAACAGAAAGATGTCGACTGGAGAATCTGTTCAGCTTCAACACAGGAACTGACAGCTGAGGCTTCATATTACAACATGTCGACCAGCTGTCAGGAACACTCACAACACATCCAGTTTCTTTAGACTGACGATGATAATAACGAGTTAATCACACGAGTCTAGAACATTTCTACAGTTCTGTTAACAGACTGACTGACTGCAATCGACTAGTTTCTGTCTCGATTTTACTCACCAGCTGATTTCTGCTGCGACACAAACAGAGAAGAAACTGAAAGTAAAGGAGTGACAGGAGGGGGAGGAGTCTCCAGAACAGCTGATCGGACAAATACTGCAATGTAACAAAGTACTGAGTGATATATAAAACATCCAAAAGTCATACTCCAGTAAAAGTACAGATATGGTGTTTAAATTACTTTGTTAAATGTGAAAGTCTCCAATATGAACAGTAGTCGAGTAAAAGTCTTAAAGTATCTGATATTAAATGTATTTAAATAAAAGGATAAATCAAAGTGTGATGCAGCATGTAATCTGTAAAGTAACGAGTAACTAAAGATATCAAATAAATGTAGTGAAGTATTCAAAATTGAAATTATACATCAAAGCGCTATATAAAATAAATGTATTACTAGTTAATCCTCAGATGAATATTTTACACATAAACATGAGATCAGTGTATTTAATATGACGCTGTGTTTTAGATTGAACTACACAAACTACAACCAGCTGAATGTAACCAAGTACTTTTAATCAAGTACTTGTTCTCTGAGTATTTCTATTTTCTTCTACTTAACTGAGGTATCAGAAGTTTGGTGGACTGTTCCTTTAAACCTGTGTAATGTGTCTCCAGCTGTTGGACAGTTTTACTGTCTATATCAATAAAGAAGTCTTTAGTGGCTCCAGAAGAAGCAGCATGTAATCTGATGAACTGTGATGTCACTCAGTGGGCAAGATGCATTTTGGGTAATGTGGGAAAAATTCTTTATATTTCTATTATATTAAATTCCCCCCCCTACACACACACATGCAGTAGTGCTGTGTAAACACAGTTTAATGTGGAGTGACCCTTTAAGCCCTCAGGTTCTGATGGTACGGACCAGCGACAGACGTGTGCTGCTGGCTGCAGAGCTGATAAATATATTGATTAAGACATTTCTATTGAGCAGCTTCATGTGACGGCCAAACACAAAGAAACTGTGAAACTGAGAATAAAAACTGTTTTTATTAAGATGATTAATTTGAACTTTTTTCAGAATACAATATGTACAAGGACAGTTTGACACAATGGTTTTTACTAATCAACAGATGAGGAGAAATAAAATGTTTCTGTTTTATCATAAAGATTGAATGAAAACACAAAATGAGCTGAACATGGAACCACTGACCCGAATACACAAACACCTCGACAACTGTCCTCTCTGTAAACACACACCAGCAGCAACAACATGTTTATAAAAGTTGGTGTGCCACAGCCGTTTATTACCATTACACAAAAACTACTGACCAGATTTCCGTCAAACTTGAATGCAGAACGGACCCGGCTGACTCGGTGCAGATCCAGATAAAGGGGCAGGATTTATTTCTCTTTCATTAACTTTTTCTTCTTCAGTGAATGGTAGATGAATCTTGATGAAGAAATGTTTGTATTTAGGTGGCTGGTATCTATCTGCACGAGTGAGTAGTTTGATTAGGATCCCGACTAATATCTGGATCTAGCAGATTTAAATGTTTTATTTGATATTAGCTTAGGCTTGGTTGGATTGCAGGGTGCTGCTGGACGGTGGCGGAGGTGTGTGATCTACAGAGAACAATTCTAGTCCAGCCTTTTTTTTTTTTTTTTATCAATTTTCAGGCAAAAATGTTAAACACTGAATACCTCCGAGCTGTGGTTACATGTGATATCTTGTAGAAGATTTGATATCTAAAGGTTTGGAACTGTTGGCTACACAAAGCAAGACAACTCATGACATCACTTTGAGGAAGTTTTGACAGACATTGATCCATAAATCATCCAGAATAGTTCCTGATTGATTGACAGTATTATGAGTTGAGCCCGACTGACAATTTTTTGGGGTGATATTGACCTCATAGACGGATCATTATCGGTGTAAACGTTGTCAGATATGCACCGATATTAGAACATCATGTAGAAAAGACTCTAACCTTTAAATTTCCTGGAAATGTAATTTTGGAAGGTAAACCTTATTGTCAAATTGTCACATATCCTTCTCCAGTACATTTGTATCTTTTTGTGTTTGACCACACTTGAGGGCTCAATTATCATATCACCCACAAAAATCCAGAATCAGGCTCTAATTAAATGCACATGGGATTTATTGAATATTGATCGTCAGAGGAGTAATTTCAGGATGTGGTCGAAGTTGTTTTTGGATTGTTTATCTTCTCTGACTCAGCTGCCGGTACAGTTGGATGGTCATGAGCTGAATTTCAGGATCTCCAGGTTTGATGTCAATAGCTCTCAGGAAGAAGCCGAGAGCCTCGTCCAGCTCCCCTTTGCTGTAGTACTCCCTCCCTCTGCTGACCAGCGAGTCGTAGCTCTCGTCGTCCAACATGGCGACGTCTGTTGTGCCGTTCGTCTTGACGGAGCACTGATCCATTCTCTCGGAGGAGGTGAGCTCAGGTTCGCTGGTTGATTCTTCCAGGTTGCTGCTCATTTCCTCTTCAGACTCATCAACACTGTCTCTTGACTTAGAGTCCTCCTCCTCCTCCTCCTCCTCCTCCTCCACGTCTTCTACCTCCTCCTCGCCCTCTGTGTTTAATGTCTCTCCGATGGTCTCCTCCAGCTGGAGCTCATCATGGGTTGAACTGATGATGTCCTCCTCTTCAGCCTCATCAGAATGTCTCTCTGAAATGTCGTCTTCATAACTCTCCTCCTCCTCCTCCTCCTCCTCCTCTTGGTTGGTCTCCATGTCTTTGATGATGGAGTGGATGAGGGAGCGGCGTGAAGCCACGGAGGTGTTTCCTCCGATGCTCTTTCTTGATCGGAGAGGGGTGGAGCCAGATGGTGCCGATTTAGGTGTGGAGGCTCCAATAACCTTGAAGGAGTTGTCCAATTGACTCCTGTTCAATTCCTGCTTATCATTATCGGCATCTTCATCTTCTTCACTATCATAAATCACTGCTGCTCGTTTCTTCTTGGTAGTTATGATGGAATTGTTAATCGACTCCATTTTAGAGTCATGGACACTGTTGAGGCTTCGCCCGAGTGCTTCTTCATGTTGTCTCTCAGAAAGAGATTTATCTACATCAAAACTCCCCTCTATCTGCAGCTGTGAAAGCAACTGCTTCTCCTCTGCTTCTGTCTCCTGAGGATCCAGGACATCCTGGTCTGAGAACATGTCACTGTCCTCGAGCTGTAAATTGAAGTTGCCTTCGAAGGACTCGAGCCCGGTGCTGACTCTGGACGATGCGTCTGCTTTGAAGCTTGAATTGGATGCTTGCAAGACAGAAAGTCTTTTGTTCTGCAGGGGTGTGAGATGTGGGTGCCCCAAGTCCATCTTGGAGTCACATTTTGAGTGGGAGAATCCATTGAGCTGTTGTTCATCTTCATCAACTGCTGTGAGGTATGCCTGGCTGCTGTCACCTCCAGCTTCAGACATCACAGACTCGTACATTAGTTCTTGAATGGAGGCATCTGCGGTATCACCTGCATCATTGACCTCTGACATCACCAAAGATCCCTGAAGCACTTCTTGAGGAGAGGCATCGGCTGCTTCTAGGTAACTCTTCTCCTGCTTGACAGATTGGCGTTTCAGAGAATCCAGATCTGGCTCTGAAAGCTTGTCTTCGCTGATATTTACAACAGGTTGTTCTTCTGTCATACTTTGATCTGCAGTAAGATCAATAACTCTGTCGCTCAGATTCTGCTGGCCTTCCATCTCGCCGGAACAAGACTGGTCCAACTCCACCACGATTGGCGACTGATTAAAGTTGTTGTCATGTTGTGGATAGGAAGGACTTGGTCTTGGATTTCTTTTTTTCTCATGAGACCGCTCTCTGTTGTTCTCCACTGGTTGTCTGAGCCAGGCTGGTTCCGTGTTTGATGCCATGCTCTCTGCCAGCTGCATCTGTAACTCTGACTCAGCCTTCATCAGCTCCTGGGCCTTCTGGACCCTCCCTTCAATGTATTGGTGCTCTTGGTCCTCAGGGGCCTCATCGTGGTTGACATCGAGGGAAAACATGAGATCGTGGTCAGTTATCCCAAACATCTCCATGGCGTGGAGGTGAGCAATGTGTTCGTCCAGTTCGGGGTCTGTCCGTCGGTGTCTGGAGTGCAGGGCCTGGAGCTGCATCTGTGTGGACGAGGACCGGGTTTCCTCCAGAGTGAAGAGCTCCTTCAGCTCCTGCTTGCTGAAGTACCGAAAAGGGTTCTTTTTATCTCCGGTATTCTGTCTAATGAGGGAGTCCTTGAAAACCTGCCGTCTGTAGATCTTCTCCTCCACTGTGCCGCAGGTGATCAGCCTATAGATGACGACGTTTTCAGTCTGGCCTATGCGGTACGCCCTGTCAACAGCCTGGGCGTCTGTTGCTGGGTTCCAGCTGGGATCGTAGATCACGACTCGGTTTGCTGCTGTTAAAGTGATGCCAACTCCTCCGACTTGGGTGGTCAGGAGGAAGACGGAGTAACGTTCATCCGTTTGGAACTGAGTGATGCGTCTCTCTCTCTCTGCAATCTGTGTAACTGTGCCATCCAGTCTCAGGACTTTGAAGCCTCTGTTGCCGAGGATGCGTTCAATGATGTCGAGCACTTTCCTGTAATGAGCAAAGACAAGTGTGCGGTGGCCTTCTTGCCGCAGCCTTTCAAGAAGAGCAAAGAGAAAGACAAGTTTCCCAGACTCAGATATTAAGGTGTTGTCTGGAATGTTGGTGATGCTGTGAGCGTCTGTCTCCGTGTCGTCGCTCTGCTGACTTTCAGCTGTACTTTCCTCCAAGCCTAACTTAGCGATGGCAGCGGCAGAGAGCAGTCTTGGGTGGTCGCACAGCTTTTTCAGTATGGTTAATTCAGCTAGAGGTGATCTGCTGGTCATCAGCAGCTCCTTGATGTGGTCCAGTGAAATGAACTGCCTGTATATGTCTTCCTGAACAGAACTCAGGTAAGTCCAGACAATCAGATCATTCTTTCTCGTCAGTGTGGGCATGACTGCTCCAGAGTCTGTTGGAAGGTCTCGAACTTGGCTGTCCTTTTTGTCTGTATCTGCCTCTTTGCACTGGTGTGTGCCGTTCATTTTATTTTTTTGAACTTCTGCTTTTGTCCTGCGGAGGAAGTACGGTTTTATGATGGCCATGAGGTTCTCAGACATCCGGGAGCCGAGGGCCTTTTCCCCTGGAGTAGCATCCTTCTCTCTGGCACGGGTGATTGGGTTCTCGTACTCCGATTTAAACGTTTTAGCTGTGCCAAGGAGAGTGCTTTGGCAAGCGAAGTCAAAGAGAGCCCACAGTTCTTTCAGGTTGTTCTGGACTGGAGTTCCCGTGAGAAGAACTCGGTTTTTCGAAGGTATGGCGGCGGCACTCTTCGCCGTTTTGGTAGTTGAGGTTTTTATTTTGTGTGCCTCATCCAGGATCATGTAGTCCCATGTGAACTCTTGGCCACGGTATGACGACAGTTGCTGCCAGTTATTCATAAGCATAGTGTAAGTGGTGATTATGACGCCACCTCTCCTCTGCACTTTCTCCAGATTCCTGGTCCTCTCTCCTTTGCTGGTACCGTGAAACTCCTTGACTCTCATGCCAGGAGTCCACTTGGTGAACTCCTTGGTCCAGTTTGTGATGAGTGACGTTGGCATGACCAGCAGTGTGTTTTTAACCAGCTCGTTATCGTACATACCAGAGAGGAACGAGATCACCTGGATGGTTTTACCAAGCCCCATGTCATCTGCCAAGATGCCTCCTTTCAGGCGGTCTCTGTAGAGACTGTACATGAAGGCTACTCCGTTTCTCTGGTAGTCATAAAGCTTGTCATATAAACCTTTGAAAAGCATCAAACCACTGCCGTTTACATTGACAAACTCTTCATCATCATCTTCAGAGTCATCCTGAGAAATAAGTTCCTCAATCTTCTTTATCCTGCTTTCAAGTTTCTGACTCTGGTGGATGCTGTAGGCCAACTTGAAGAACTTCAGAGCTTTGTGCATGTCGCCTTGTTTGGCAACATTTTTACCATCTTGAATGAATCTGTAAGAGAAAAAAAAAATCAATAAGGTTATTTATAAGAAATGTTTGAATACAGTTTAGCTGTGAAATAAAATAAGGTTTAAACAGTAAATGTATCTTATTGATGACTTGAGACGTAATCTCAGAAGCATTTTAACTCATAAAATCTGACAGTCGTACATGTTTTCAGTCTTCTGAAGGTGCTGTAGATAGAAGCCAACTTCATTATGAAGAGCTGGTTCTGAATTGGTGCTTGTTCCAAATCAACAGAAATCAAAAAGTTGCTCTAAAACAAGCTCAAGGATTCAGAAGGTGCAGGGTTTTTTGCACTGTGGACATCTTTACACTGAAAAAGTAGCTAGATGACCGAGAAGGCGGAGGGAAGATGGGACACGGTACTTTACCTGTCCTACCGTCTCCAAAGAAATGTAGAAGCTCTATTAATCTCTCACGCACCGTTTGTATTTTTCACTCATTTTATAATTCATGCAATTGGATCCCAATTAGAGCTGCACGATATACATCGCTTGAGCATCGTCATCGCGGTGTACGTGTGTGCAGTAGTCACATCCCAGGGCCTGCGATGTAGGAGGCAAATGAACTCATCTAATTTCAAGTGTACCTGACACACACTGTGCATGCAGCGATCCGTCAATCACATTAGTTCTCATTCAGTGTGCAGAAGCAGACCACGCCCCTGCACATGGAGTGAGTCGCTGGTAACAACATTGAAAAATGAGCAACGAACAAGAGAAAATGCCGAAAACGAAACAAAGACTTGGTGCCAAAAAGAAAAGCAACGTCTGTTAACTGGAATTATTTCAGCTACAAGAAGGATGATATTGACCAAACACGTGTTCTGTGTGACAGTGACTTGCATCTGTTGCCACAACGAGAGGTAACAACTAATCAGTTACGTCGGTACCACACAGCTCAGTACGACGAATGCTTTAGAGCTGCTCTTATTTTATTTATTTATTTATTTTAATATTGTTTTGTTAAAGCTTGTTTATTTATTTTCTACTATTTACAAAACAAGAGGTTGTGGACAACTCAGGAATCTGATGTAGAGCTGCTCTTATTATTATTATTATTTTAAATCATTTTTGATAAAAGAAAGATGTTGAGTTTTGCTGTAAAAGATTTCAGTTGTTGAATAAAAAGGTTGAATAACCTGTTTATCACTCATCGT
>OMLP01040627.1:0-16075 GCA_900302685.1 Spondyliosoma cantharus | reverse complement strand
ATTTGGAAGTTTTTTTTTTTTTTGTTTTTGGGTTTTTTTTCATATTATTTGCTCGCTCACTTTCCTCTCCACTTTCTAATAAAACGCGGGCCCTTGTTTGGAGGGTTGCACGCTGATGTAACAGCCGCTGAATGAAAAGGAGAGCTGCCCCTCTGCGGGCCCTCTCCGAGGCGCCGTCGCCGCGCACACAGCATCAAGTGTGCCATCTCGTGTCCGTGACTAGAACGACAGCGACCTCAGATCAATTGAGGATGACAAACGGCAGCCTCTCGCTCTGTAATCACGCTCTCGTCACTTCCCAACGTGTGGTTTACTGCACAGTCGCTCTGAGGGACTGTGGGAAAATTACTAGGGCTGGTCATGAAAAAGGCGGGGCGCATTAGCATTTTTATTTGTTTTTCCGCCGATGGAAAAATGGTTTGGGGGGGCCGGAGAGCACGGGACGGAATTGTGTTGTTGTGTTTATTTCCTTCTCTGTATTTATATTTTATTCGGGCCTTCCCTTGAGAGACACATTATCTCAAAACGTTGTATACATGATAGAAAAATGGACTTCCTGTGTGCCATGATGGCCGCAGGGCTTAGCGGTAGCGCGGCTAGCTAGTTAGCCGCTCGTTGTGAGCTTAAAGACTGGTTGGTATGACTGCTTAATGTGCACAATGTGAAAATGAAGTGTTCTATTAAGATATAATTGCTTTAATCATCTTAAATGATTCCTTATTAGTTATTTTGTTATTTACAGTGGTGCCAACTTAATACTTTTACATATTTTTGAGATGTTGTTTTTCTTAAGTGAGGGGGAGGGGCCAAAGGAACAAATTATAATAATGAGGAGGATGCTTTTTTTAATTTCATTTTTTTTTTTTAAAGTGAAACATAAACTTCAGCCCCGCTTTCCCCCCTAATAATTTGTGTACAGTTCCTTATTCTGTCAGATGTTTTTGCCAGTCATGCTTTGAGCTGGAGCTTTGTGGCAAAACAATTGCAGGCACCTTCTCTGCAGCCTGCACAGATTTTGACATTTTCTCATGTTATAGACTTTGAATAATCAAAGCTGGCACACCGGTGCCTCCGCTGGGCGTCTGCTCCTCAGGTTCAACGGGGATATCAATAGCTCCTCTACTCAGCCAATTATACAACCTTTCATGTCTCTTGTGTAGCAGCACTTTTTGTTTTCAGGATTACCTCAAACCAAAACAGAATCTATTAAGCCGGAACATCTTTGCTTCTCTTCCATTTTATTTATAAATTCAATCCGTCAACCGTTCGGACACACTCTTAATAGTTAAAATGATACCTGGAAGGCTGAGCGCTGCAATCCAAAAAAAACATGCAGTGCCTTGCATTCACCTACGGATATATTATATATAATGTACGCCAAATGATTTATCTGCTTGTGCCAAATAACCTGGTCAGTGCATTCTCTGAACGGCCGTACCTTGCAGCGATCGCACACATCCTTCTCCAGAAATGAAATTACAGCTTGAAGTCACCAACGGGCTCCTGACAAAGATATGGTAGCATTCATTGAGAAATTGCTGTGTTAAATCTATTATCATATATGGGGCTGAAAAACAGACGCAAAACCCAAACGCTTCCGCCGCTGCTGAAACGCAACAATTAAACTTAAGACAAATTCAAATTGCATGTTTATTTGTTTGAATAATAGCTGTTTTGGACTCACTACCTGCAATAACGTGCTAATTAGTCTCCTCCTGAGATAATTAAATATTTTGTGCCTTGGTAAGTTCAAACATTACTCACAGGGCCCAGGGGAGGTTAATAATTACTGTAATTGACTAAAGACGGCGGCATGATGATTTATTCCGCCGAGTGTTTTCTTGGGATTACGACTGGTGTTATTGTTTTAATAAAGGCACCGTCCTAAACTCTCCTCATAACATGGAGAGCTGAGGAGGAACGCTGCATTAATATATTAATGCCATACACGAAAAAAACGCTCGTACTACGCTCTCACACTGATGAAGACGCATGTATGTTTCCGCACATTAATGTATAATATGTGTGTATATGTACTCTGAGTGTGTTTTCTTCCCGTACAACAATTTTTCAGGATAGTCCGCAATGTCAAATGAGGTTCTCGTTGAATCTCCATCTTTTCTCTTTTTTCCGCTGGTGTTTTATGCATGCTATCCAGATAATTTCATTATCCTTTGTGGCCTTGTCCCGGTGCCTGATTGTGTTTTATAGGTTATCTGAAAAAAGATCCAATCAAGGCTCCAAATACCCCTGACCTCAGGGCAGAGCCATTGACATTTCCTGTGTGTCTGGAGCTCCATCTCATGACTGCGTCTAATCCAGAGTAAAGAAGAAAGATAGAAAAAGGACAGAGCACGCTGGTCTGCTTTTGCCCACACGTCCGTGACGCAGAGTAAGTACAGAGAAAAGTAAAGACTTTGCTTGATTATCAGCGTTACATCAAAAGCAGAATCAAAATCAGGTTAATTCCCAACTACCTTTTCACATGAGTAGCAAGGATTTGGGGGAATTCTGAGGTCATGACTTCAGTCGCCCGAATGCAACTCCCAACCCTTGTAAAATGTTTTAACGCAGTGTCAAGCAGAAGGCCTGTAAAATCTTAATTATTATCTGGATTTTGCGTTATTTGCTGGGTTTAAGCAAGGTAGTCAAATGTACACTCACTAGGGATCAAGCTAGTTAGCCGGCATGCTAACGTTTACAGTTTAGGTTGGCGCAAACGGACTGCATAATCCATTTCAATTACGCTTCGAACGTCATAAAAGTGCTCAAAGTGCGTAAAAGTGTTCATTGGTGAAGATGATCTTGCCGAACAAACTATGCAAGTATCAACAGCTTTTGCTTGCCACAGACCTTATTCTCTGCAATAATCCGATAGAAAAATCCCATAGGTTTTTCTAACAAGGGAATTAGGCCAATGTTAACTTCTAGGGTAGCCTACAGAATGATGTCATCCCTGCAGCACTCGATGGGTAGTAAACTTGACATTTTACCCGAATGACTTCATTCAAGCATGAGAAAAATAACCACAGCCTCATGGTATACCTCCAGTTGTTTTGTTTTTTTTTCCAGCTATGCGGACAGACAAGACTCTGCAGGGTGATTGTTCACTTCACCGCATCTTCTCTTCCTCACCAAACAAGTGTTTTACCAGCTTACCTCACCAAAATGAAAGCCCCAAACCCTGACTGATGTGCTCCATACTCTTGCTGTTTTAACCTCATATATTTATGTGTACCTCGGTTTTCAACATATGGACATTGACTGCAGGGCTACTGTAAACCAATTACCTCTTTGTCCTGGGCTACAAGCCAACCACCTTTCTCCTTCCAGCAAATGCCCTCAAGGTTGAAAAAATAAAAAAAATAAAAAAAATCCACTTCATGCAGACTTTATGCTTCATCTAAACAGAACCAACAGGGATGGCACTGACCCAAAGACTCAGCCGGCCTGCAGATTTTCTACACGGCCCTGCTGTGGCCTGCCCTTCGTTCTGTCTGAGAACAGCCCTCTGGCCTGCAGCGAGATTAAGTAGCCTGCTGTATTAAATTACTCTCCTAATATAATAAACAGTGTCATTGTTGTCCTCATTATCATCATCATTACAGGTTAATTACAGTAAGTCATCGGGGACATGAAAATTCCATGCTTGAAAATGTAAATTAAGGATTTGTTTAGTGAGTCGGGCTAATTTAATTAAATCAATCAGATAACAAAAGCTTCCGAAAAAGTCTTCAGAGGGTGCAACGGAGAGACTCTCTGCTTTTGTTTGATGGTTATTGACAGTCATTGTCAAGGTTCGGCATTGTTGTTTGAACCTGTATGACAGAAAAAGTTTAAACAGATATTTAACAGAAGTACACACTGAAATAAGCAAAACAATAGATATAGTTATACAGCATCAACACACAGTATACTGAAAAGATGTACAGTGTGTGCAATGCCAGTGTGATATGAGTTTAACTGTCAGTATATGAGTTCCATGTAAAACAATGTGGGAGAATAATTTATTTATAGTTGCGTGTTGATGATGAAATCCGCTTAGAGACCGAAGCTGCTCCGAAGCCGGTTGTTATGGCAGCGGATACTTCTGTATCTTTTGTCAGTTTACGATGTTTTTTCCAGATTGAATGCTCTGTGTTGTATTGTAAAATTGATCACCACTCTCATGTTTGTCCAGGAAACATGAAGCTCGAGCCAGCAGCTTTTAGCTCGGCATAAAATCTAGAAACGAGGGAAAACAGCTTGCCTTGCTCTGACCAAAGGTAACAGAACTATGAATCTATGTCGCTTTAAGACTTTGGTTTTGTACAGATCAAACAAACCAGACATAAACTCATAATTAATGAGCCTCTATGCTAAGCGAAGCTAACTGTCTCTTTGCTCAAACTTCATATAGCGGTATCAGTCCTCCCATCTACAGTAACTTTGGCAAGAAAGACAAAAGAACTTCTCAAAGTGTCTTGAACATATTGAGTCACTGTTCCCATGCCAATGGAAAGTACGGTAAATTTCATAGTCCACAATATATTTCTGGAGCTTCTCAGCCGAACAGTAATGCAGCATTCAAACAATTAAAGTAGATGGAGATTTTTTTTTTTTTTTTTTTAAGATGAACAGAACATATAATTGCTTTAAAGCTTGCCTGGCGAAATGCAGGCCTTTTGAAGCCCAGAGATCCCAAATTGATTTGAAAAGATTTTATTTACACACAAAAATCTTCACCATAGCTGCTAAGCCTCAGCACACAGCCCGGCCACGTGAACAATGTCAAATCAGTTTGGGACCTCAGGGGTTTTGGAGACATTTCATGTTTTTCTCAGTTGTCTATATGTCGGTTTTCAGTTCTTTTTCCAAGTGTGAATCTCCAGAAATATTTTGTGGACTGCGAAACTTCACATGACTTTCAGATTCCATACACTTTACATTCCAATGCAACCATGGAAACCAAGCGACCCCTGCTCGCTCGCTATGACCGGCATCTGATCTGCTCTAATTAGGAGCTGATGTTTAGTAAATCTGTGAGGCTCTTCATTGTTGGAGAAAGGATTTGATTCAGCCTGTCTCAAAACACTCTTTCAGTCGACACAAATACCATTTACCCATCCCTGTGTGCTTTCTCACACACTCACTCTCTCAGTCAGACAGGTTTATTTCCTCTTTGCCAGACTGGAGAGGAAATATTCTCCAAATTAGAATTCTCACATTAAAATCTAATTGTCTTGAAATTTGATAGTATCGCAATCTAATTGTAAAAGTTACTCCTAATGCCTAGGATGTCTCCTGCAGCATGTTCACTTCTGAGGTTGCATCTGGTCGTGCTGCCGGCTTCATATATCTGTCTCAGTGAACGTGCTCTTCATTTTTCAACTCCACTCTTGTTTCTGACTCACACACTTCTTCAGTAGAGGATACCATCCACTTCTCACTCTCTCTTTGTTAAAAGTTTCATTTTCAGTTCATTAAAACCAGTACCTTTGTAACTACCTTTTAAATGTTTGTCATTGTGTCCACTCTGGCCTTGCACAGAGGCACGGAGTCTGAATTGGGCTTGTGGTACCACACAATACGAGCCCAAGGCTACCCAGTGCTGCTGTGTAAGTGTGTGTGTGTGTGTGTGTGTGCGTGTGCGTGCGTGCGTGCGTGCGTGCGTGCGTGCGTGCGTGCGAGCGAGTGGTGGAACCAGACTGACAACCTTGACTCAACATATCACTCCGCAGCAAAGTGACTCACACAGAAGCTGACAGAACAGAGAGTTCCGACAGCTGCCACGACAGAGAACAAAAACTTCTTATTAGCAGGCTGTAATGACCCACGGGTCAGCTTTGTCTGTATTCTGAGGGTGCAGCAGTTATGGATCTGCATTTCATTCCTTTGCCCTCACTGCGTGAAGGTTACTTGTTTTCCTCCAGGTTTGCCTGTTTCCTCAAGCAGTACATTCCAAAGTCTATTGGTGACTAAAGGTCTGACGTCTGTGCAGCTTGCTGCGAAAGGCGAGATTCAGCATCGTGTGTATTGTATTCATATGCAATACATACATCTGAATCCCGCCTATGTTGTTGTCTTAAAGACAAAAGAAGACAAAAGCAATAGCCAACTCATCATGTATAGATCTCTACAGATTACAGACTCTATAGATTTCTGCGTGCTCATCCTGAATGCTACTGAATGACATTTAAAGGATAAAGTGTCCGGGAGCCAGAATTCATTTGAAAAGACCAAAAGTTACATATACCTTCGATGTGTGGTCAAGCCAAGGCACCTACTGTAGAGAGGGGGAGTGTGCTAATGCTTTAGCTGAGCAGCAACAGTGAACAATTTAGACTTCAAAAGGGTTTAAATAATGTCTTTTCAAATCAGCTTGGGATCTTGGGAGAAAAAGCTGTATGTAATTTTTTTTGTATTTTCTTATTGTTTTGTAGACTAAAACTTCACCCAACTTGAAATCAGCATGGGGATGACGAGATAATGACTGAATTTTTGGGTGTTGGGTGAACTTTCCCATTAAAGGACCATAGTGCATGCAGTGTAGCCCAAGTTGACATCATGAAATTGCTTGTTTTATCTATCCAGTGCTCCGAAACCCAGAGATACCCTGTCTTCAACGATATAAAAACAGAGAAAAGCAGGAAATACTCTTTTGAGAGAAGAACCTGAGAATGTTTATTACGTTTCTGTCACCTAACTGACGGATGGATTGACTAATCTCTCCGCTCTACATACAATTTTGCGGGTATGCCGTGCAGTTTCAGAAATTAGGATTATATTATGTATCGATTTACATTCAAGGCTGCCAGTGGTGTGAAGTCATTGCATTATGACATGAAGATCAATCATCAGATTTAGGAGACAGACTAAAACTTGCTTGAGTGGTGCAATCAATCACAGAGACAAAACGTGATTGATCGATTGGCTGATTGATTTCTTCTATTTTCCACGTCACATACACAAAGTGCCGAGTTCTCGTGGGTGTACAGGACACCGAAAGTAAAGTCGCAGCGGTCGAACATTTAATTTCTCTACAAAATATTCTGCCTTCCCTCCCGAGCTTGGCAAACAAAATCTGCTGCGTAAAAAGGTCCCCTCTCTAAAGCACAACTCAAGTTTTTCTTAATCATCCAGCCAATCTTGTATACAGGACATCTGAACAGAACATAAATCTCAATCTTAATTTGTCAGAGCACACACAAAGACACTGTCTCCTGTCCTCTGCCAGAAGTGGCATTAAACCTGCTGGTACAAGATTATACTCCACATAAATTCTCCACTGCACTGTTATTGAGACAATAAGCTTGGGATTTATACGCGTAGACTACCATATTATCAACAGACCGTTTTTTCCCCTAATCTCTTGAATATCCTACGGTGTTTGACAATGTACAGTTGTTATGTGGTGATGCGGCTCCAGAGCAGATTTTAAAAAGCGCGCTGACACATAAGGATGATGCGACTTTAAATGTCATGGCCGCTCAATGCCAGGCTCAAGAGTCAAGATTTTCATATGGGGCTGGTATTTAGAGTCAATTAAAATGTCTACAGCACACTGATTTCATAGTAAAGTGTCTCCAACACCTTCTGCCTTCCTGCCACTTATCATTAATAATACTGTAATGTGGCCTTTGTTCCTCGTGGGTGTAGCCTCTGCCGCGGGGGCGTGTGCACCAGGGGGTGGGTACGTGCCGACGTCACCGGTTGGTCATTTCTGTCAACGACAAAATAAAACGGCTAAAAAACTTTTCTCTCGGATTCATAAGTCGAAACACATGGCAGCGGGAAAACAAAGCCGCGACGAAAGCCATTTTTCTCCGGGCTGTGATGGTTGTCGGGACGCGGCATTGTTCGCGTAGCAGAGGAGGCTCTCTCTCTTTTTTTTGTCCCCTTTCTTTCTTCCCTGGGGTCGCACAGCGAGAGCCAGCGGGCTTGTTTCACTTTAGCCGACTTGCTAGCTAACGTCAAGTTACAAGAAAGTGGAGAAGACGGCGGCTAAACGGGAGCTTTATCCGCCTACACAGACCTATGCGACGGATAGCAGGTAACATAACACTCTCTACTGCTCCTCCGACACGTTAAAATGTTACGTAGGCCAACACTTGCGGTGTTTATCTCACACAATTCGGGTGGGTTGTTTTTTTTTTTTTTGACCGTCCAAATCTTGGGACCGCAACAGCTCTGTGGCTCTCTCGCCTCGTCGGTGGCGGCGGCAGCAGCAACAACAACAGCATACGTAGCAGTCCGTTCAGTTTTTAGACATCAACTTTCCTCCAGAAAACCCTCCGGCCAGGCCGCTTGTTCCAACTCGTCCGACACCTGCCTGGTTTGTACCGTAAAAAACTGTGTTTCCTGGTCATAATGTGGCCGATAGTTATGGTGCTGACGCGTAGCTCGTCATTCCCAGATAGCCGTCAGCAGCGCTTAAAGATATATAGATAATGCAAAGTGTGTTTATAATGTGCGTACCGAGGGGAGGAAGCCCATTAGTATCACATATTAAAACCCTTTACTTTGGATTGCTCGCGCCAGTTGCTATTGTGCGCCGCGCACAATAACGTTACTCCAGATCATGGGAGGGAGCGTCTGGTCTCACTGTGCGAGTCTGTATGCTAAACACCTCGATCAGCTTGAAACGGAAATAATCAGCAGTTATGTATCAGTATTCATGTCATGACCCAACCTGCCTGCAGAGATTGGTGTGATCACGCTGGGCCAGCATTAAGAGCAGAGAGCGAGTCAAAGCCACTGGGTCTCGTGTAGCAATGCGGTAGACGGAGGCCGGTTTTGGATTTCCAAAGGAACCGGTGGGAAATTGAACCGCTATTATTTATGTTTGGTCGATATGTCACGGGGTCATGGTTTGCTGACAGCAGCAGGATAGTCCAGCGGAACAAGGTCAAACGTGGACGGCAGAGCACCTCTCCCGTCCGGGGCTGTCAGCCGCAGTGAGGAAGGCTGCGTGTGCTGCCTCCTCCCATGGGCCACTGTGAACCAGTCTGTCAGGTGAAGAATGCCAATGAATTATTCAGGCACATGCTGCCTATGATCAACGTGGCCCAGGAATGTGCATAGCTGCTAGTGGGGACAATGAGAGGCTCTCAGTGTGTACTAGGGGCTCCTCCAAGGAGATCTGCCCACCTCAGCCTCCCTGTTGAACATTCCAGTTTCTGGTTAATTCATTGGAAAGCTCAGTGGAGTAAGGGTCCTCACAGCTGCTTCGATTTGTGGGGAGTGTGTATTTTAAAAGTTGTCGTCCGGTCTATTTTCGAAGTTTGTTCCTTTGATGTTTCTAGAGCTCAAATGGAAAATTGCTCTTAAGATTGCCCCTGCACAAAGCTGTAGTCTTCGTGGCAGTATTTAAAGAGATGGGGTTTTTCTCGTTGAAATTGAGGATCTTGTGTTCTCTCCAACCGCTTGTTCTCATGCTTTGTTTCCTTGTATTTTTACGGAACAACATGCACACATGACATCGGACATTTTTGAGTAAAAATAGAACTTAATGTAGGCTGCATGCCTGAAGTGTCATGTGCTTCCCGGAGGCTAGATGACATGGGTTTCTTTGCAAACAGAACAGTACACAAAATGTATGGCTACGTCGTATGACGTTCCCACCTTTGTGTTGTTGTCATCTTGACCTTGCACAGTCCTAATACTCAGCTCTCCAGGAGTAAGTGGTTTTAAATGACTTGCGTAATTTCTGTTGTTTAATCAGAATTCCAGCGCATTTGTCAGGCCAGAGTCCAGCCCAGCACTGACACAGTGTGTTGTAATAGCTGATGTTATTGAAGAACAAATGAGAGGTCATGATGAGGCTACACTTTGGCAGTCAGTTTTTTCCTGGAATCTTTGTGACCTTTTATGCTCTCTGATGTTATTCTTTTATTATGACTGGACATATCACTATTACTACCTTTATGTTGCAGGTCAGTGGATAATTTTGATACATTTTACTGTAATTTCAGCTGTAATAAGTAGTCCCACACACTGCTCTTGCTCAGCATCACAGTTTATAAATAATACTAATGTTTCTGTCTGATACAAACTATTATTAATTATGCATTATTAATAGATTGTGTTGCTGAGCAAGAGCAGCATGCAGGATCTATTTTGCTCAACACCAAAATGATTTTATCCAAAGGTGTAAAGGTTGGAGTTGAGAAACAAAGGCAGATGATGATTTTTTGCAGCAGCAGCAGCAATTAAAAATGGAAATGAGAAGTGCTCACAAGCTGCAGTCAAGGTTTAGGGCTAAAAATTGCCACAACTTCTGCACTTGGTCTTGGGAATGAGGCCAGTGAGTTGTTGATGCTTCAGCCTGACCCCGAGACATCCGTTGGCTTAGAGCACAGTCCATCTTTTTTAACGTAAGAAGCTCATACTACCGATTAGATTACAGTCCATGCTGTAACATCAATCTACAGTCAATGAGAACATTCATTTCCAAACTTTTTTTCTCCATTTAACTGTGCCAGAAAAGTACTATTCGAATAAGCGGGTTTTGCTGCTAGTGCAAACGATGTGTTGTTTCTGTCCATGTCAACTGATTGCTTGTGGTTTGAAAAAACAGGCCTCTCGATTGTTGACCCGAGTGAGGGTAAACGGACCTCTTCAGTCAGTGTGTAAACTGCGTATGTGCGTGTGTTTGCACTCAGTAGGTTGCAAATCTACATCCAGGGTCTGTGATGGTTCTCATCAGTTTCAATTTGTATTGGTCCAACACTTCAGCTCCTCCATCTCTGGCTAATACTGCCAACAATAATAACACGAAAACCTGTGAGATACAGTGTGTCAGTGATAAGTAAACAGAATACACGGTTGAGCTCCGACAATAATTTCACTGATCGACTTCTCGATCGAAAGAATTTAATTGGCAAGTATTTTTGATAATCGATGAATTATTTCAGTAATTTCTCGAGCCGGTTCCAGCTTCTCAAATGTCAAGATTTTCTGCTTTTCTCCGTCAGTTTTGACAGTAAATGGAGAGTCTTTTGTTTTTTTGACTGTTTGAAGATGTCACATTGGGCAAATGCATTTTTCACTTTTACAGACATTTTATAGAGTGAAAGGTAAATCAGTTAATCGTGGGGAAAAATCTGGAGATTAATCAATAATGAAAAATAATCATTTGCAGCCCTAATATACAGTTTATTTCAACCTAGATCTGAACAAAGTAAAGAGCACTGTTGAATTAAAATTGTTGCGCACACAGTCTTCCACAGCCTCTTTGTCATGAGCTGAACCCGTTGCTTCATCTTGACAAT
This sequence comes from Spondyliosoma cantharus, assembly GCA_900302685.1. Lineage (NCBI taxonomy): Eukaryota > Metazoa > Chordata > Actinopteri > Spariformes > Sparidae > Spondyliosoma > Spondyliosoma cantharus. The sequence goes on along the minus strand of OMLP01040627.1, from coordinate 4,823 downwards.
CCTCTTTTCATTCCTTGCTCAGCCTTTGTTTTCTTCTCAGGGATTTTTGGTGTGTCCTAAACAACTCACTGTAATCCCCTTGCAAAATATGCATGATAATGCAGACCTTTTATTCCAAATCTAAATGCTGTGCTGCGTACTCAATTCACAACACCCAATAACTTTGTACTGTTTCTGCCACTCTGTATTTTCCCCTCCGTTTCCCTTAACTCTAGTGCCTCTCTTGTACCTTTCATCTCCTCTTCCAACTCTATGACCTGTCCTGTTTGTCTAAAGCTCTCATGTCAGTTGCATTAGACGGCCCACGTCTTCGGCTTGTATTTTTTTCCCTTCTGTCTCTTTGCCTTTCTTCTTTTCCTTGTGGAGTGGATGAGCCACACAGGGTGCCGCTTCACCCTCTCACCACCGCCGCCACCTCAGTTTCTCCTCTGGCGCTGCCCAGGATGACTGACAGTCATCGATTGAGCCTGTCTATGTCTATCACCCTCTCTGTATCCTGCCCTCACCCCATCCGTCCTGTCTCCTCCCCTGTTGTGTTTAGGTGAGTGATGGAGACAAGAGAGTTGACCGTGGTAGCTGGCAGCTTCGTGTGTTTCCAGCTTTTCTTCTCGGTGGCCAGCCCGCGGCTCTCCTCTGTCATCACACCAGGTTATGGACGGCTGCCTTCCAGCAAGCTCACAGAGTGGAACTCCAGGTGTGTAACATGAACCCACAACTCTCCTGATGCAGACAGGCCTTTTCTCATATGCATCTAACCTGTAAATTATCTGGCAGGTACCATGTGGAAACCAAACCTTGACTTATTGTTCAGTGTTATATGGCAGTTTGTGAGCTCAGAACTTAATAATTGCTCTCTACAAAAGGCCAAAAGTTATCTTGTTTTGTATATGATAGGTTACTTTGTGATAAAGAATCGGTCCCTCATTATCAAATGAACCTTAACCCTCCAACATAGCCCAACAAATCAGCCAGCAAATTTAAAGCTATTGATTCAACTTCTAGTTACATTTCAAGTTTTGGAAATGTACATATTGATTCTCTTTCTTGACTAGGAGCAGCTAACATGGCTCTGCCTGGAGGTTACAAAATTCCCTTACCAGCACCTCTAAAACGTACTAATTAGCACCTGATATCTTCTATGTTTAATCTGTACAAAAAAATGTAAGTGTAAAAATGTCAGTTCACCATTTTATAGGAAGTTATGTGCCAGGCTGTATCTTGGCTGAGAGCACTTGATAGATAACCAGTGGAGACTCCAGGAAGACAGGGCTCCTGCCAAGAAATAGTAAAGCATGTAACTCTCCTTGTAAAATGGTGAAGTGTTGTTTTTATAGTATAAGTAGAATTAGTGAGTTTTAAAGGTACTTTTAGACAAAAGCCAGGCTTACTGTTTCCCTGTTTGGATTTAGCAATCTAAAGTCAGGAAATGTTGTAATGCTGAACATCAAAATCTCGATGATCTGTGCACTCTTGGTCTATCTGACAAAATCTGAAAATATGCGCAGAAGTACTTCAATGGAATTCTTCCTCTGGGTTATTGGACAGGACAGACTTGGGTGTAGGCTTGCAGTTGCTGGTGGCAACGTTTACCACAGGATAAATATTGACAGCTAGCCTACTGTGTACATTTGCTTAAAGGCAGTAAAGCAGCTACATGTGCACAGCCCTTAAGTGTATAACAAATTTCCCTACGGGAACAATAGAGTATATTGTATCGTATCTACAGTCTTGGGTTCTGCCATATAAGCTCAATTAAATTTAATGTAAACAGACACAACTGGACTTTTCCAATATGCTGTCTTCACCTCTGGTGATTTCTCTTGTGTGTCAGTCCTGGTTTTATCACAATGCAATTTACCATGTAGATATAAAAAACATGGACGCTCATAATTCATTCACAACCTCGTGCTATCAATCAAGTGATCAATTAAAAAAGGACACAGCTTCATTGTCTGGCCTCTAGCGGTGCTTTTATAGGCTAACATTAGCAACCCATGCTCCCTACCTGCCAGTTTGCACTGATATTAGAGGAGTAGTACCAGGTGAAGCAACTTCACTGCTGAACGTGTGTTTACATTTTGGCCATCATATGTCATCAAAAGGAGGAATGCAACCTTCAAAGACATCAGAATGCAGTACTTTCATGCACAAATCAGCAATAACAGTGACACGTTGGCTAGCTAGTTAGCTACTTAGACATACTCGTCATAAAGAAAAGGACTGTAACTACATTAAAACTACAGAGAGTTCTCATAACCTAGGGTTGGAAATGTGTCCCTGAAATATCTCTGTTCGGAGTGCAGTGAAGCCCGAACACACAATCGTTGCAAAACAGAGGTACATGGCTAAGTCTTCGGGGCAAGGTGTATTGGAACTGGTCATAAACACAATGGTATAAAATGTATTTAAGTTTTTAATGCGGTATCACAGATGGGACCCAGTCACCTAAAGGGCATCTCTTGCCTGTATATATAAAATTATAAGATCCTTACAAAATAGACGCCTTTGACGCACACACACCAGTGTTTTTGGTGATGCAGCTCAGTTGAGGTGGACCTTGATGTGCTTCAGGCTAACTCATTATCCAACCACAAGACTACAACTGTGATGATAACGGTGGTGGAGCACAGAGTGGTGTAAAGTTTCAGGCAGAAACCTCAGGGGTGAAGTTCAGGGGGCAATCATCCTTGGTTGCATAACATCTTTCACAGACTCCTAGGTATTTGCTTTTTGTTTTTTTCCCTCGCCTCCTTTTTGTCTGTCCATCAGAACTCGCAGATAACCCTCCATTCATACAACTACTATTTACACTGGCCCTCCTGAAAGTACAGGATTGTCCTGACCAAGGATGGAATAGTCCAAAACAAGTCAAAGGCCAGGCACGGATGGTTCACTTCAGAGTGGCCTACTGTTGCATAACAGCCAGTGCTCATTGTGTCAGTATGTTGTTTATGTAACCATGACTTAAGTGCATGGAGAGGAGGGAGAAAGCATTTCCAAAGAAAGAACAGGACCACATGTCTGCTGCAAAACACAGCTGCATAAACTAGATGCCTTTAGTAAGCATTGCTAATTTTTTTTAAAAAATCTGTTCACCTTATTCATTCATCTAAATCCTGCATTCTTTCAAATTTTATTGATATTATTGTCAGCATGTCAGCCTGTGAGGTTCGTAACACAGAAGGCTGTATTGACACTCCGCTTTAACATCTTCCTTCAGCCAAGTTCCTCTACGGACAGTCCATTTTTAGACACTTCAGTGCAATTCAGCAGCAGTAAATGGACTCATCCTCTCATACAGTAGTTGATCTGTAGAGCCAGTCTTGGCCCAGGCGCAGGCCAGCAGCTGGACAGGGACCGCTGCACCCTAGATGCTGCATGGTGACAGAAGAGCAACTGTGATTCTGGTAGAGGAGAGATAAGGGCCACTGGACCTCTGGAGTATCTCTTCATTGGCCCAGATAACCACTCCACAGGTCAGGGGTGTGCTGTATCAGGACAGATAAAGAGGAAGTTACACTCACGTGGACACATGAGAACGTAGATGTAATTACATACTATATGCAGGCGTTAGAGGACAACAGAGACTTGAGCAACACAGATCTTTCTTTTTAAATGACTTTTATGTCAGGGAGAGGGGGATAACACGAGGCCGCAGGTCGGATTCAAACCCTGGGCCGCTGTGGCAAAGACACAGCCTCTGTTCATGGGGCTGAGACTTTTATGATTCTGCATTAGTAACAATTCTTGACTTTAAACTGCTTTTAGACTGTCATCGGGTTTACAACTTTGTTTGATCGTGTGTGTATGTGTGTGTGTTCATTCCCAGATTGGTGTCAACTGTGCACGCCCTGATTGTGGGGCTTTTCTGTCTGTACATCTTGTGGTTCGATGATGCGGTCAACGCCAACCCTGTCTGGTAAGAGGAACAGAAAGAAAAGCTCATTCGTATGTGGAGTTTCGATAAGGAATTTATCTGTTGTCAACTACAAAATGAATCGCCTGTTTTGATAAGGGATCATTCAGTCTGAGTAATTTTTTTAGAAAATAAAGTCAAACTTCTGTTTCCAGCTTCTTAAATGTGGATACTTTCTGGTGTCTCTACTCCTCTATAACAGCAAACTATGTATCTTTGGTTTGTGGAAGAAACAAGACACCATTTCCTGATATTTTATTGAACCACTAATAGATTAATGGAGAAAATAATCTACAGATTAATCGACAATGAAAATATTCACATGGGAAATATCCAACATCATGGTGTTATAATGAAATGAGGCAGATGAATGCTTGACATGCAAATATATATGATCATATAAAGCCCCATAAACACAAAAGCAAGGATGATAGAAAAGGCAAAAATACTGAGGCATAATGCCTCGTCATTTTGGCAGGCGGAAAAAAAAAAAAGGAAACGCAGTGTGAATGCTTAAGGCGCTTTTAGGAGAAACCTGTCTTCTCACATCTGCCTTTTCAGAGCAGCAGCCATGTCTAGCTCACGAGGGAAGGGAGGAAACAGATGAAGGGATGAAGATGGGAGGTGGGCGGTAGTGAAGGATCGTCAGGGTTGGTAGTTAGTACCTTTGGAGAGATGACGGTGGCGTTCCCTTTATCAGAATGAAAGAGGGAAGGGGGAGAGGATGGATCTAATGTGTCAGTGGAGTCTCCAGAGAGTTGTAGATTCAGTGGATTTAGCCTTTGATTATTGTCTTTACTGTCTTCTCTCTGTCTCTCTGCTATGGCTGACTGTGTTATATGCATCAATGAATCTTGGAGAAGAGAAATGGTAATTTCCTTCCCTGTTTCTTTCTCCTTTTCAATAT
>OMLP01040626.1:18352-30116 GCA_900302685.1 Spondyliosoma cantharus | reverse complement strand
TCCAAAGTCCAACACACGACATCCAGAAGGTTCCAGGTCAGAACAAGAGTTTATCAGAAACAACCAGAGTCTGCAGACACACACACACACACACACACACACACAAAACAAATATACACACACACACACACAAAACAAAAAAAAAACACACAAAACACACACACACACACACACACACACACACAAAACAAACATGCACACAAACACACACAAAACAAACATACACACAACCACACACACACAAAACAAACATGCACACAAACACACACAAAACAAACATACACACAAACACACACACACACACACACAAAACAAACATGCACACATACACAACCCTCAGCCTGAAGCTGCAACATGTCCGGTACAAACCTTTCAGAATAAAAGCGTCATCACCAGGCCTGCAGCTACCGTATCGTATTTTGTCTGTGTTGGCTCACTGAGAGGAGGGAAGTAACGAAGCACAAAGACAAATCAGACCTCTGCTGAATGCTGTTGTGTCAGGAAATAACCACTGCATGAATGTTGGACCAGAAAGATTACAAAGCTACCTGGTACAGATTTCTGTGACATTACAGACCCATTAAAAAGCACAAAACCTTGAGAAACTGCTAAACTAATCCTTTGAGACAAGCAGGTGTGTTGTTCATGAATGTATTCAACTGCTGATGAAGACTAAAGGACTCCTATTATGATTTTTACTCTTATTCCTCCTTTCTTTCATCATCTAATATAAGTTGTGAAAGTTAAAAAGGTCAAAGCCCGTCAGAAGCTCTGCTTTCCCACAGAAAACACTGCACCCGAAACGCCTCGTCAGCAGTTCTGCCTTTAATTCTGTGACTTTGTAACATCACACTACATCTCAGATTTCACTTTTGCATAATTTCTGAGTTCGGTACAGCTGTTCTGTTGTGGTTACCAGTGCTGGGTCAGGCGTGTCAGAGCCGACCAATCAGAGCAGGCTGGGCATTCAGGAGGGGGGACACAGAGCTGTTCGGTTTAGTGATGAAAATAAAACAAGAGTATTTAATTTCTTGACATTTTGAGAGTTTATTTTTTAATTTCTTTACAATAAAAGCTAAAAGAACTTGTGAAACAAAAACATCTTCCAGCTGAAACTATCAGACTGTCGACTCTTGTGGTACAAAGTGGCTCTACAGGACAGGACAGGCCCGGGCTAGCCTGGTTAGCATGCTACAGTTACTCCAGCAACTCTCTGCATCACAGTAAAGAGACGTCTCTGAATGTAACGCCTGTTGTTTCTTCACACTCATGATCATTTGAGTTCATTCTTTTAAACTAAAATGTTACAGTATTGTAGGAGTCCTGGTTGACACGGCCAATAAAGTGCAATAAAAAAAGGTTGTTTGGACTTTCGGGTCTCAAAATAAACCACCTGCGCTGAACAAAAGCTTCAAATAATCAGGAAGCTGAAACACCTTCCATGTCACATTTTTAAGCTTTTATTTCTGGCTGTAACTCGAATAACAATTCTTTAAAGTTTTTAATTGATGCAAGATCTTTAAAGTCTGTTCACTGATCGTCTAAACGTCTTCTCTTGGCTGGTGTGTCTGATGACTGTCCTCTCTTCCTTTTAGGTGCCATCTTCTTCTTCTGTGGTCCTGTTGGCTTGACCTTCTTCTTCTGTGGTCCTGGTGGCTTGACCTTCTTCTTCTGTGGTCCTGGTGGCTTGACCTTCTTCTTCTGTGGTCCTGGTGGTTTGACCTTCTTCTTCTGTGGTCCTGTTAGTGTTAAATTGACATGAACAGGACAAAACTGAACTGTGCAGGTTCACATTTCTTCCAGTCAGTGTTCAGATAGTAAAACATGAATACAGCTCGTGCAGAATGAATCACTGATGTCAATAAAACAAAAGATACCTGTCGTCTGAGTTTGTCTGTTGGAAGTCGTCTCCTCTGTTCCGGTCAGAACCAGCCTCCTTTGAGTCGGTGCTTTGTGTTTCTGATCAGCCTTCAGCTCGACCTCCACAGGATAGTGGTCACTGATACTCAGAGTCTTGGAAATGAAATACAACCATGTTCTGAATTATGACTCTGATGTTCACTTTTTAAAAACACATTAATGATAACGAGCTTCTTACTTCCTCATCAGTCAGCTTGAACTCTCTCTGGAAGTTGAAGGACTTGGCCGAGCCGGGGACGACCGCGTTCAGCATGGCCTGTCCGTACACCACGATCCTGTCGGCAGAGGATGCGTCTTAATCTTTAGAAACAATTAAACAAGACAACACACAGATTGAGACGCGTCTCACCTGTCGTAGGTGTGGTCGTTTAAGTTGCTAGACGTGGTATCGACATCGTCCTCTATCAGCCAATGGTAGTGAGCGGAGCAGATGCGGATCTTTCCCTTCTTCTTCTTGGAGAGGTAACGTCCGTCTGCGTTAAAGTCCCCCAAAATCATGATTTTCTGAAAAACAAAGAACACAACCAGAATAATTACAGTCATGCACGTTTTTTTAAGTTAGTCTGGTCGCTTCGTCCTTTGGCGACAGAGAGGAAGACAATACTGGTTACAGGTCAACAGCCCAGCACACCTGTGTTTCCTTTTCTCCTTAATTCATTCAGTGCATCATTATGTGTTTTCAGCCTACAACGTGCACAGTCTTTGCCTCTTCATCACGCTCAGATTTTCATACTGTATTTGCATTCAGATATGAAACAGCCATAAAGTGACAGCAGGCTGAAGAACAGCTTCTAGAGTTGAAACGTGTCCAGGAAGGAAAGAAAACATCTCTATGTAAAGAAAATACAGAAATGCTTTGCCATCATCACCTGCTCTTTTTCCTTAACTCAGCCCACATAATATCAAAAACCAACATGTGAGAACTTAAGTTTAAATGTAAATAACTTAAATTATCAACAGAATGTCAGGAATTGTAATGTGTTGCCAGGATATGTAATGAAGTTGGCATGCTAACCAGCTAGCCATTAGCCACGTTATACCTCAAGAGGTGATCAGTAGGTGGTCAATAACGCCAACACTCCCCTGGGGCTCAGCGTGTTTGTGAATACAGAACCAGATGTTTTCAAACTAAAATGTGAATTTTTGTGTGATCTTTGTGTCTAAACCATAAAATAACTAAAAAATTGTCTAAAAGAAAAGTTCCAGCTTTCTGCGGTTTGTAGAAACGCACACTGCCAACATTCACTCTGGTGTTTGTCGCTATCAGACCTACATCAGTTCTCCACTTCTTCCTGATGGCATCGACCACGTCGTGCAGCTCGTCCAGCTCCTTCTCTGAGTCCTCGGGCTTCGTGTGGACCGGGATCAGAACCAGGTCTTTCACAACTGTAACGCACAGAAACGTTAAACACATGTGGAAACACTCAGACACAAATCTAACAACAGGAACATTCAGCACGGACCTGTAGCCGGACAGCTGAAGCGCAGGATGAAGGGCTCTCTGGCGAAGACGTCCACATCTCCAACCTGGTTATCTTCATACTGATGACAAGCTTCCAGCGTCACCTCGTCCTTTCTGACACACACACACACAAACACACACTTGTAATAAATCAATGACGTGTTTGTAGACATGCTACATGAGCAGCACTGAGAAAGAGCAAGTTTGGTCGTAATTGCTTCCAGTGATGTCACTCACTGGCTAAGCTGCATTGTGGGTAATGTAGGCGGCATGCTTTGGAATATAAAGGTGATATGTGTGGTTCTGCTGTATCGATCCAGTGTTACAGGAGTGCAATCATAGAACAGTGGACTGCTTTTCAAAACCTGGAGCCTACATTACCCACAATGCACCTTAGCCACTGATTGACATCATTCTTTCAGACAACTCATGCTGATTCTGTCCTTTATGAAAATGTCACGTGATGTCAGTCTCACACTTCATCTGAATGCTTTCTCGTGTGATTGCCAGTTTTAATAACAGCTTTAATTTCACAGTGATCTTCTTCCTTTATTCTAAGGGTTGGAGGTGAGTCTGGGCTCTTACCTGTAGAAACAAACATACTGCTCTTTGTAGGTGTCTCGTCCCAGCTGACTGCTGGCGATCATGGAGTAGGGACGGGTTCGGTTCCAGCTGAGGGAAACAGAAACAGAAGGAGATTATTACTCAGTTATAGAAGTTTGTGTGTTTCTCGGGTCAGTTTCAAAAGCCTCTTTGGGGTTTTGCAAAATAAGCAGTTGAACTTGTGTGGACTTTCCTCTGTCAGGAACATAATTATATGAACACAATTTCATGGCAATCGGTTGAATATTTGTTGAGATGTTTCAGTCTGGACCGGAGTGGTGGACTGTCGTACTGACGCCTCACCAGAAAAATGTATATTATTTGTTGGTTTAGTGTTTCACGTGTAAGAAAAACAACATCTGTCTGTTTGTGATGTGCACAGAAGTCACCTGCTGCTGTTGAGCTCTTGATGTAACTTCTTCATGGCCTTGCCGCTCTTATCGTTCACCTCCAGTATGACCACCAAACTGTACTGAGACATGATCTGGAACAGACACAGTGCTCGTATCATACTGTGTACATACACGTTGTTAATCAGCCCGGGATGAAATGTTGGCAGTGAACGTTTCAACAGATTATTGATCACTTTACATGTTAATGACCTGACTTTAATGTCAGGAGGTGGAGTCACAGGTGAGGCTTCCAGGCCTTGAAGAGTGAAACCACTGAGTAGTTTAAGGAGTCTGGAATCATTTTCCAGTCGTGTTTGTGCCGACAAAAAGATGTGTTTGATGGGAATTTGGATTTCTGAACCCTAAGCAAGAGGATTATGAGCCTTAACGTAAGTGTAGCGCAATGTCACAAGATAAATAATTGTAATAGAACATAAAGAAACGTTTCAACATATCTGTGGTTTGCAGAAAAGTACATTGCCAACATTTATTCTGTGATTTGGTTGGTTATCGTCGTTGATTTTTCAGATTACGTTATTATCAAAGAGTCACCTCGGTGAGGTGGCGGACCACGGTCTTGTCTGTGACTTTTTTCCAGCCCAGGTTCCTGACATTGAAGGCTGCTATCTTCATCTTCGCGACTCGTGTTCAAAGTGTTCAAACTGTGGAGGAAGGGAAAAAAAGGGAAGAAGCAGAGACAGATGAAGCGAAGTGTGGGAAAGTAAGAAACTGAACACTGCGGTTGGTTTTTGATGAGACTGAAAACGTCAGCCGACTTTGACACCACAACTTCCACACTGTGATGTAGATGACATTTTGAATTTTATGGCTATTTGCATCTGTGATAACGCTTCATAGTCGATAAGATGGTGACATGTAAAGTAAACAGAGTCAGAAATACAGTATTTACCTCTGAAATGCAGGAGAGTTCAATTAAAAAGTAATATACAAGGGAAAATAAAAGTACTGAGCTACTTTCTGACACTAAACTTAACTTTTGTCCCTTTTACACATTATAATTTCAGTCAGTTGCACTTTTATTTTTCCCTCCTACAATTTAAATGCACATCACAGCGCTCAGCTTCTCTCTGCCGACAACAATGTTAATTTCAAACAAATGTCATGTTATAAAACTGAGTTGTGGACGTTTGCTTCACACAAGTCTGCGTCCACAACAACGCTGTCAGCTGCAAATTTCAAGTTTCATTTTGAAGTCTTTAAAATAAAACTGAAATTAAAGTTAAAAAAAAAAATAATTTTTAGTTCACAAAAGTAGAAACTGTGAAACAAACAGTAGAATAACTCACTAGTCAGGTTGAAATGAGCTTATAATAAAGTAGCTCCGGTGTCTGTTGAACCTCTGAGCGACAGGAAGTCTCTGCTGCTCACAAAGCCAGTTCACACACGGTGTGATATACAGCACACACATGCAAACCAGCCAACAGCTTCTGTTATCAGTAAGTGTTTCCTGTCTGTAAGTGTTGCTCAGCCCTCAACCACAAGCGTCGCAGCGCTCCGTCACTCAGAAGCTCTGTGGGAAAGACCTGAAGAGGAATTTAAATGAGGAAAACACGCTCCTCTGCTTTTACTCTGAAAGTGAGTGTAGACGATCAGTGTGTTGGTAGTTTAGCTTTTATCTGACAGTCCAGATGGTTCAGTTACACAGAAACCATCTGATAAAACTGTTTGGAAAAAGGGGCGGGCACCTTAAATAAATGTTTGCCAGATGATTGGAGGAGCCACGTGTCTGTCACAGGCTGACCTAAACCAATCAGATCACCAGTAGGAGAACATTAAGACCAGAGGTGATAAAAACATGTTTTCCATCCAGAAAAGAGACACTGTGAAGGTCGAGAGGATGAGGAGCCTCAGACATGACATGGTCAAAATATGTATCACGTTGCCAAGGGAACCTATCAGCCTATCAGTGATCAGAATCTAGTTTGTATTGATTTGCAGGTTGTTGTTGTTGTTGCTTCAATAAAATCACAGAAGACTAAAAGTTCACTATATTATAGGACTAATTAAATTAATTAATTAATTAAAAGACACTCTGAGGACATCACTTAGGATATTACAGTTTCTTGAGAAGGTGCGCTCGATTTGCTTACCCAGCTGTCCAGGAATGTCATGTCTGTCCGTTGAAAAGTGAAGTGTCTTTTAATTAATGCACATTTTCTGTCACAACGTTCTCGTGGATATGATTTTACGCACCTGCATCCGTTGTTAATCGTTTGTCCTGACGAGCTGAAGTCACTGCTGCAACTTCATTTCACAAGTTAATTATTACCAAACTACTGTTACCTTGACAACATCCATCATGGCAGCTAACACGACCTGGACTCAATCATGATGTGTCTTATACTGTTACACAATAATAACACACTTGATCATCTTCTGTTGAACACTTCAGTGGACTGATTACTAACTAACACACAGTTCTCACCAAACAACGGATGCTGACCTTCAGACTTCACTGCAGCGGCCGCACAGGTAGTTCACGGTTTAATTAAACAGGCGAGCAAGTTAGTAAAATTAAAAATGATAAAAATAAACCCACGTCACCTCTCAGGCTCCGCAGACCTCACCTGTACTCTTGTTTTGTCACAACCTTCTGTGACGTGCTGTTGTGATGGATGGCGTTGTGTCGTTGCCTGGCAACAGTCTTAAAGTTCCGGTGAAGATGCTGCGGGACGCGGCTGCCTCCCAGTCTGTCATTCTGGAGGCTGTTGAGTCTGCTGCCGGCTCTGATGGTCCGGTGCTGGGTTTGAACATAGAGTGCTGCTGCGTAACATCCTGGTTGACTCGGACCTGGTGCGTCCTGGTTTCCCGGGTTGTCTTTCTAATGAGGAATGACTTGGCTGGCGGGAAAGTGCTTGTTACGCATGACGTCACGCCGGTCCCAGGTAGTTTCCCTGGTGGCTCTTGTCCTCCAGTCGCTGCTGAAGGTGACGACATGTGTGTTAAAACTCTTCATGAGGTTGAAAACTTGTCCCTGTCTCGTGAGCAGTTAAATGTTAATTGTTTTGGTCTGTGCTAACTTTGTGTTTGCTGTTTTCCTGCTCTGTCCAGTAACAGGTGTTACATACTCCCCCTGCTGGATGGAACATGTATAACCAGAGTTTAATGTCCATTTGTTTTGAGCTTCCTCCAGGTGGCGCTAACCTGATTGAGGGGAGGATCTATATAAGAGGGAGGAAGGTGGCGAGGCCTCTCTCTCTGACTGCTCCTGTGTGATTGTGTCTGGTGTAAAGTGTGTCAGCTTTACCTTGTTTCTTTCCGGATCGTCTGGTGGTCCTGTTGTTCGCGGCTTGATTCCTGAGGCTTACCTGGTGTGGGTCTAAGGTAAAGGGTCCAGATCCTACGGCCCGTTGTGGGCTGGTCTCTGTCTCCGCTTCATTTTGTTTCTTTTGGTCGGCTCACCAGCTTTTTGGTTAGTAAATGTGGTTTGTGTTTAAATGAATTGATTGATTATTGTGACTGTTTCATTATGTTGGGCCTTCTGGGGACGAGCTACACTTAGAGGGTCGTAACACCTTCAGATTCATATAAAAATACTTGATATCATATATTTTGTTCATTATTGTAGGTCAAGTACGTTTCAAGGCCACAAGTTTGCTGCTGGAGTCAGACTCGAGTCATGTGACTTAAAAAAGACAACAAGGACGAGGTTACTTTTATTTTTAGTTGTGTCAAGTCCTTTGTGTGGACTTCCTCACTCTGACTCTCCTGGAAGTTAAAGTAAAACTCTTTGTCTTGTTCACAACAAAATTCGGGTCAGTTTATGACATTTTAACGCAGAAATCTTACATTTTATATCTTTAATGCAGAAACAACAGAGAAAGAAACCACAAAAATACTCTTTCATTATTAGTTTATTTCAGATAACCCAAAGAAATAAGTGTGATGATTGACTAAGCAGTGATTTAAAATGTGATAAAAAGTTGTTTATATGGTTAAATGTTGTGTTATCGTGGTGGGTTATGCTGCAGACATCCTCCTCCTTCTTCTGACTCCCTGTTAGAGATGAATTCAGAGAAAGACACAAACAAAACAGAAAACACAGTTCAGACAGGAGAAAATATGAAGAAGAGCAGAAACATGTCGTTCGAGCTCTTACTTGTTGTATTTAGGACTTTAGTGACACCTAGTGTCAAACAGAAGCACAAGATCATTCCTCAACACGTCTCAGGAAGGAGCTGATAAAAGCACCACTGTGGCTGATTATCTTATTTCTGGGGGACAGTCGAACACAGACGGAGCTTATTTTCACCGGACAACATAAAAAAGAATGTATTTTAAATGTTATAATCACAAAACAAAGAACATTCAAACAGACGAAAGCACCAAAAAACCCCTCAATACATTTTGTGTTGACGTTCAGTCTTGATGGGTTTTCAGTTCTGGTTTGTGTATCTCACACGGTGCAGGTCAAAGAAAGCACTAATGACGTCAGTAAGATACCTTTCTTCTTCGTTGGTTGTCCCCCGGGCTCGTTTGTCTGATGTTGATCCTAGATCAGCTCCACCTCCACAGGGTAGTGGTCACTGATGTCTTGAGTCTGGACGACAAACAAGTCAGAGAGAGTTTGTGAACTTTATTGCGTGAAAGTTTTCGACTTGATCTCAACTCCTTCATCCCGAATGTCAGTCTCACCTCTTCATCAGAGAGATCGTAGGCTCTCTGGAAGTCGAAAGGTTGAGCTGAGTCGGGCTCAACGGCGTCATACATGTCGTCTCCGTACACCACAATCCTGTTGGCAGGAAACGCCGTCACGATCAGGGACAAATGTGGTCTAGTGGTGAGGCTGCAGACTGTAACCAAGTGAACACTGCACGAGGCGACAACTGTCTGTATTTCAAACATGTAAAGTTACCTGTCGTAGGTGTGGTCATTATTGTTGCTGGTTGTCGTGTCGGCGTCCTCATCGATCAGCCAATAGTAGGGCGGCTGGTATATGGAGACCGTCGCCCTCTTCCTCTTGGAGAGGTAACGTCCGTCTGCATTAAAGTCCCCCAAAATCATGATGTTCTGCAAAAAAAGATCTGCAAAATGTCTCACCAAAACCTCATCAGTAAGAACAAACCAGACACAAAGACAAACTGTGTTGAAGTCCTCTAGAGTCACGCAGAAATACACCAGGCATCCCATAATATATATCATCTATGCAGACATACAATAAAGACTCAAGATTCAAAATGAAAGTACTCAGTGCAGAAAATGTCCTCTGTGACTCCGGATGAATGATAATGTTGTTCTGTGTTTGTTGGACGTGAAAATAGAAAACTGTCCCTCAGGAGAAAATATGTGGATGGTGATTATTATTTTGATAATTAAGTTATTTAAATATTTTTTTTAATTAGAATAATCTATCAAAAGCTATAGTATCTTGACAATTTCATGATTCATTCCAATCAAACATCCACATCAAATGGTAATAATTATCATTGTTATCATACGTTTCATTTATTGTATACAACCTACATCAGTCCTAAATTCTGCTCTTGCAGCTTCGACCACGTCATCCAGAGCACTCAGCTCCGTCTCTGCAGAGTCTGGTGTGGTGTGGACGGGGATCAGGACCAGCTTCTTCACAGCTGGAACCACAAATACAACCAGTAAGATGTAACACACACATACACAGACGCGCGTACACGCACACACACACACACACACACACACACACACACACAGTTACCTGTCCTTGGCAAACTGAAGTGCACAACAAAGGGCTCTCTGGCGAGGAGGTCGTCATATTCTTCATCCCACTGGCAGGATTTGATCACCTTCACCTCATCCACCCTGAACACACACACACACACACACACGCACACACACATAAACTGAATCAGAAACTTTAGACAAACAGCATTTTACCCTAATTTCATTTAACATTGCTTGTTTTTAACCTACATTTAGTTTCAGAACATTGTTTTGAAGACATTCTTATTGCATCGATCAATAACATGATGTTTACGTTAGTTAGCAGGACGTCTTCAAACATCTCAAACTCAGCACAAAGTGAATATTAAGATGCAACAATGTGTTTATAATATTCCACATTATGGGATGTGATGTGATGTGATGAGTCAGTTATTCTCTTCTTACCTGTAGAAGAAGACAAACTTCTCCTTGTGGGAGCTTCGTCCCAGAGGTTCACTGCACAACATGGCATACGGATGATTTCTGTTCCTCCTGTCAAAAAACACAAACAACTGGAACTCAGTTTGTATCCATCCAACAAAGAATAATAGTTTTGATTTACGTGTGAATACATTTGGATGCGTTTAAACACTTTTTCTTGCATTGTGAAAGTGACCGATGTGTATTCGTCCACGTGTAGACGACGTACCCAAAGGCATTCAGTTCTGTGAGGAACTTGTCCATTGCCTTGCCGCTTTTATCCACCACCTCCAGCACCACCACCAGGCTGTACCGAGACACAATCTGCAACAGACGTGAAGCAAGAGCGGTGAACATGGTTGAAAGAGCAGCTTGAATAAGGAATATATAAGTACAGGTGTTATTATTAACATTTAAACGCCTTTGTTCTATTCTAGTGTGCCAGTAAGTCGTGAACAGTGTGTTGTTTTTAACATTAAAAGGTCATTTTTGGAGAAACTGAGGTCTCGATTCTGTGATGAACATACAAACAAGACGCGGCCATCATATGTTCACGATCCGTAACAGCCTGAGCTCTTTTCTCTCAAATATGTTCATATTTATATTTTTTAATTCATTTTGTAATTCATTACACACAGTCAGCACAGCGAGTTACCTTGATCAAATGTGTCCGCACAAACTTGTTGTTGGCCTTTTTCCATCCAAAGTTCTTCACATTGAAGGCTGCGATCTTCATTCTGACTGAAAACAAAAAGACAAAAAAATCTAAATGTACTTAAAGAGTTGGGATGCACATTGTTTTAAGTGCTTTTAAATGGAGCCACTCTGCTAACATTACAACAACCAAAATCAAACATAACAAACCACAATCACTGATGAGCAGGAAAGTGAGAGAGAAAGAAAGAAACTAGGAGAGCAGGCGAAAGAGAGGAAACGAAACAGAAAAAACACATCTGATAGTTTCAGCTGCACCTGAAAGCATCAGACAGATTGGTTGTCTTTGTATCAGTGTATTTTTATTCACGTATTTTAAATTATTATTATTCAACACTCTGCTTGGAGCAGGGAGGTGAGTTCATTCGTATTCAGCTGTTAGAAGATAAAACAATAATGGAGCAGAGAACTGTCTCTCCACTTTGATCTCTGCTGTAACATCAGGAAACAATCCCAGGAAAAGGAATAAACACGACTTCAAGTACAAACTCTGACTCACTTCCTCAATGAAAGATTTGAGGAATAGATTCTTTTCTATTTTTAGATGATT
>OMLP01040626.1:0-18332 GCA_900302685.1 Spondyliosoma cantharus | reverse complement strand
CTTTTCTCATTCTTTCATTCGCGCTCTTCAGAAACTTTGTGAATCAAATTTCCTGCAACTATTCTTTTATTGATTTATGTATTACCAGATTGTGTCTTGTCATCCCACATAGGATTGTCAAGATATTGGCAGGACACAGACATAAAGATACATTTTCAATGTTCAGATTAAAAAAATTTTTTTTAATTTGAAATCATTTAAAACCTTCTCATGACTTTTTTCATCACGGCAGTCTATAAAATAAT
The DNA here is from genome assembly GCA_900302685.1 of Spondyliosoma cantharus. NCBI lineage: Eukaryota > Metazoa > Chordata > Actinopteri > Spariformes > Sparidae > Spondyliosoma > Spondyliosoma cantharus. The sequence continues at coordinate 18,087 of OMLP01040626.1, read as the reverse complement.
GTCTTAATGTCGCCAAAACTGACCCGACGTCACACAATGAAAATTATACACTTACACATAAAATATGAAAAATTAAATTGCTGCAAAGTTAAAACTTAAGTGTAACATTGAAAAGTAGAAACCAACAACAACAATAAAAGCCTCACCTGGCTGGTTGAGATGAGTAAACTCAAATATTGGAGCAGCAGCAGATGATGTGGAGTTGGCAGACCGAAGTGACTGAGAGATTCAGCTGAGAACACTTTGAATAAACCCAGAGAGAATAACAGGAAGTTCGTCTGCCAGCCAAAACTTTGCCGCGCTTTCACACAAACAGTCCAGTGACTCATGGTAAATTCAAAAATCAGCGCCAAATGGTGCCGAGACGATTGATTTCCTGTCCGTCCTGTCGGCAGAATGTAACTGAGGACATTTACATAAGATTACAATTTCTACTACTTTTACTCCACAGCAGTTCAGATTAAATCATCGTAGTTTTAGCTATACTAGTTTTTAAGATTATAAAATACAATCCATAGTTTGATGCCTCTTGTCGTGATTTAAACGGGACTGGGTCCAAAGTCCTTTGGTTTTCTTCTTGTACTTGATTCTCCTCAAACTGAACAGTCTTTTCTTTGAGGTTTTCTTTTTCTTTTTTATCGTGCGATGAATGGTTTCTTTTTCTCTTGTCAAGTGACAGAGGTTCAACCGTTCAACCGAGAATCAACCGTTTGTTACACGAACAAAATACTGAGGTCAGAATTCCGAGCAGCTCAGTCGTATGACGTGATGAGTCTCACTATCGTCGTCATCAGGGTCATCATGTGGTTCAGGCCTCACATTTCTGCTGCCAAGACTTATTAGGACTCTAGCTCCTGCTGCTAGCCCACAGAAATCTGTTGTGCACTTATAATAAGTGAAATCCATCCTCCTCTTCCTGTTGAAAATAACACTTAAGAAAAGTTTGGTCACCCGAGTGACATCATTGAAAGCTTTCAATCTCTGTTCCCTGAGATCTACAGCCAGCTGACGAAAAGGTGTAGCACATCGTGTGCAAAGTATGAAGCTGTGCGTTTGTTTGAAGATGTATTAAAACCTTTCATGAAGGTGTTTTGTGTTGTTTGGATTGTTTACTCATGCTTTAATACCACTGTTCCTGAATGCATCTTGCAGCCATTGAAAACAAAGGCGGGTTATTGCTCAGTTCGATTCTTATGGTGATTTGGCAAAGCTGCCAGTTGATGAACCAATAAACCACTCTGGATTCATAAAAACAAAAAGGTTGATATTCAAATCATGTAACTATGGCTGTAGAAAATATTTAGTTGAGAAAAAAAGTACAATATTTCTCAGTATAAAGTAGTGTTAAGTAGCGCAAAATGGAAATAGAACCTCAAATTTGTACTTTAGTTACAATTACGTCCCACCACTGGAAAAAACATTTTCAAGTTACTTTCTTCAAATCATCAAATTATGAGACAAAATGCTGAAGAATGTTAATCCAAATACAAACTAGGCTGGAAAATATGGTAAAAAACTGAAAGATGTTCTGCACAAAAATAAGCTGGACTTCTGAAATAGCTAAAATCAAGATAATTAAAGTCGACCTGACTTCAAAACAACTGAAACTCGCTAATCACAGTGAGACAATAACAGAAGATGAGCTGAAGGTGAGAAGTGATTCACAGAATAAAGGCGGCAAAAAAGAAAAAAATGGCGGGTAAAGAAAACGGATGGGTCGGTCATGGTCTGAAATCTAATCTGCCTCCCTGCTTCCTCCACCCTCACACACACACACACACACACACACACACACACACACACTTCCTGGATGTTTGAAACAACAGAACTGATCCTGTTCCCTTTTTATTACTCTATTTTCAGGTATTGGTATGGTATTTGGTATATGGTATTTCCAGTCTATTTTGTTGTTAATAATTCTGTACTTTTGCTTAAATAAAATTTTGAATGCACGAATTTTACAACATACTTTCTTTAGGTATTTTAATTATATCATAACAGAAATGTTGGAATATAAAAAAGAAACAGAACTCTGTTCTCAAGTTATAGTTTAATTACATCAAATATGAAAAACACATCCATAGTTTCTGATCTTCAACTGAAAGAAACAAAAAACAATCAAAAACAATTGTGCCTCATTCATGGCAACATATTGATTTATTCACTTTGTGGTTGCCGCAGCAGTTTGTGGCTGATTGATTAAGGCAGGTTGTGGATTTAACACGAAACATCTTTAAACTTTGTAGTAACTGACAATGAAACACTTGAGTTGAAAAGAAAGTGTAGTCATTCATAGTTTATTGAAAAAATCATTTATTTACTGATAATTATAATTAAATGTGAAGCAGACAGTGAAATAATGTTTTGCTCTGCTCTGATGATGCCGTTTGTCTGTGAGAACATGAGGAAGAGAGTTGTTTTGTAGTTTGTGTTGAGCTTCCTGCTCGACACAAAGCTTTTTTAATTAACCAGCAAATAAAATCATTTTAGAAATAAAAGGGGGAGGCTGCTGTTTCCCACGATGCCGATCATCCCGGGTGGTGGTTGAGGTTTGTTCTCCGCTGGTGGAGGTGGAATGTTTCAGGAGCAGAGCATCATGGGATAAGTTATATTCAGACCAGCATTTATGTACATGAGAAAACTCTAAACTGGGTGGAAACAAGACTTGGTGGAGTGCATCTGATAAGAAATATGTTAAAGTAATTATCAGTCATGTTTGTGATATCTTTCCTGGACAGATGTAAAGGTCGAACAGCTGATCTCCAGTGGATCTCATTTACTGACAAACAAAAACAAAAGCTCAATCTGTGTGGACGATGTTTTGTTTGCTCGAAATGTCCGTCATGTTTGTAACGCTCAATTCATCTTTGAAGATCGGGGTCATCTTTGTAGATTCGGGGGTCGTCGTTGTTGTGTGTGAGTGTCACTGCTCGCTCTGCTGTGTGTCTGTGATGGTGGACACGGCTCCCTGGCCCTTGCTGACATCGCTGATACAAGCCCACTGACCGTCCATCGACTCCTTCCACAGCGTCACCTACAGAACAAACACATCCGCAGCAGTCAGATCGTGTATTGAGGGATCGTCAGCAGTGTTTTTCTTTTGCGAATGAGAACACAGAAACATTCTCTGTTGCATCTATTTTGAGGAGCAAATAAAACCTTCTGGTGATTCAGTGGCTGTATTAGTTCATTACAGACACTCTACCTTATTGTCTCCTCCAGAAACAGCCAGAATATTTCCGGTGATAGACCAGCTGACGTGCCAAACAACATCATTGAACTTATGGAGCAGCTTGGCCGACCAGGTGTTTCCTGCGGGGTCATCGCACGTCCAGATAAACACACGTCCGTCCTGAAAGAAGGTTCAAAGGAAACAGTTATCAAATATCAAAAACGTATCCGACTAAATGCTTTCTATTCTGACTCATCAGCTGAACAATGCTGAGAATGTTTTATGACTCTGTGGTTGCCAGTTTCATCCTGTTTTTTGTGTGCTGGGGCAACCGTTTGAGGGTATTCATGCCAACAGATTAAACAAGGACAGTGATGTTACAGGGTGGAGCTGGACTCTCTGGCGGGGGTGGCAGAAAGGAGGATGGTGTCTAAGTTATATGTCATCTTGGAGAATTTTTCAACTGTTTAATTAATCACAAACTATTTTGATAATTGATACATTGTTGAGTCTTTTTCTTTCAGGAAAAGAAAAGAGTCAATATTCTGGTTCCAGCTTTTTTAAATGTGAACATTTCTGGTTTCTCTCCTCCTCTGTGGGATTGAACTGAATATATTTAGGTTGTGGACAAAACAAGAAACGTCTAATGAATCTCACCTGGGAGCAGCTGGCGATGGTGCTGGTGGGTAGACCAATAGATGGAGCCCATCCGACGTCTCTCACCCAATCACTGTGAGCCTCCAGCTTCTGGTCCTCCTTCCACTGACCGTCTTCCTCTCTGAAGGTGGAGAGAAACAATCAGTGACAGTCTTTTTTATTCCATGGAGTCTTCGTTGTCAAACATGGCTCCTACATTACCCACAATGCAATCTGACTGCAGACTAAGGGAGACTAAGACTAAGACTACTTTTCTGCACATATATAGCAGTGTTATAGAAACTTTGAAGTTCTGTTGCCAGTCAACCTTGGACAAATTATATATGTTCTTTAGTTATTCATGCATACCAATTTACTAATTTAAATGCCCTTAATTCCTTAATTTGTTAAGGATTCATATTAAGTTCATATTTTGTTTGTTTGTTAGAAAGACTTTAACACACAGATCCACAACATTACTGATGCTCCCAACCAAACTTCTGTAAATGCCGGGAAAACAAATGCTACTCACTGTGTGGGTGAATCTGCTTTACAAACCATTCAATTATCCTCTGCTCCCTATTCTGAAGTCACAAAACACCACACAGAAAAACATGTGATGCCACAGAAAGTCTACAAAACAAGAACTTACTTCCAGAGTTTGACAAGGTTGTCGCAGCCCCCGGAGACGAAGCGTTTCACGTAGTTCGGTTTCTGTCCTGACGGCTGATCGATCAAGCTGCCTGGAACGACGGCAGGAGCCCAACTGACTGCGTTACAGCCGATCTGCAGGATAATTACAAGTGAATTAATAACGAGACACAATACACACTCGAAAGAAATGCCATAGACATACAGCTTGAGGGAGTAAAGACCAGTTTGGAGAAACAAGAGCAAAATAGAGATATAAACTCATAATCGACTCAGAACGGCTCTCAGACTTACAGTGTGTGCGTTGCTGATCTTCTTGACGTCCCACTGCTGATCCCCAGTAAATGTGAGAAGGGAAATAGCTCCATCTGAGCTGCCGCAAGCCAGGATCAGACCAAATTCATAGGGACCCCAGCAGACAGAGTTCACTGTAGACAAACATATAAAACAAGACCAAAGTCTTAAGAAAGTGATCACAAACGGATGTCTCTCTCAGAGGAGACACAGGAAAGAACTTGTCGGATGTTATTCATCACAGAGATCTACTGACCCGATGACTCGTGTCCGGTGTATTCATACATCTTATCCCAGGATCCGTTATCCTCCTTCCAGACGATGACTTTACGATCGTAGGAGCAGGACGCCAGAATGTTGCCGAACATCGGGTGAGCCCACGCTACCTGCCACACGGGACCCTCGTGGCTACACAAACACAGAGACCCACATTTAGTTCATAACGCTCAGAGTGAAAGAATATATGCTAAACGAATATGACAACAACATGCTACCAGTGTAAGAACAGATTAAATACCTCAGGAATTATTTTGTATTTTTTGTACAATTTTAACTGTCTTATTTTTTACTAATTAATTAAAAAGGAATAATCTGACAAAAGCGCCTTGAACAGAATCATAATCTATCACTTCTTTTCAAGTGGCTGCAGTTAACTGACGCTCAATGTGAATAATTTAATTTAACGCATTTTATTTATTCATGTGAAGTGACTGAAACACTGTGACTGTTCTGTCTCACTGAGATGTTTTGTTGAATATGTATTTGCCATAAATTCAGAATTATTTAAGTCCACAGAGAGTCATTATAAAAAGTGTTTAAACATGTAATAAATACAGTGTTTAATAATCAGATATCACTGATTAAAAAATGTGTAGAAGATATACCATTTTAAAACAGTGTTTGGTTAAGCCATTTAATGCATTGTTGCAGAGTGTAACCAGAGTTAAGTTAACATATCATGACACTGAGGGTGTTGTCATGAGTCAGTAGCATTACAGGTCAGAACCAACATGGCTGCAGAGAAAGACTGCGGCTCTAAAGTCACGTTATTCTACTCTTGGTCCAACAAACGCATGTTATTGTCTTTATTTTGCTTTATACTGATGTATAATGTTTGTTAATCTGTTTAACTTCAGCCAATTTCTGTTGGGACTGTCTTTGAGATTTACGTTTTCATACTTTTATGTGTTATGTTGTTGTGTTATTTTGTTCTAGTTTTCAGGGTGTCTGCTGAAGAAACAGAGAGACAGAGTTTAAATCAAACTTCTAAAGACATCTGTATGCTGCTGCATAGCCATTATTGTATTGGACTGGTGAAGCTACAACAGTATTTTACCCTCTGAGGTCTGCGACCAGTATCTGTCCTCCATTTCTGACATCGAAGATCTTCACAGTGCGGTCAGAAGAACAGGTGGCGAGTCGAGTACCGTAGTAATCCATCTGGGCATCGTGCTGAAACAGACAGACATCAAGACATGATGTGAGACATTAATCGCCCACTTTACCTTCTCATATTTTCATCACGGCTGACAATATAAAGAGCACAGTGAACACAGGGATCTTTCACTGGCAGCAGATGGTTCTTTCAGAGTATCTTCATGATTAACTATTATATCTCCTACCCAGTTTCTTTACATCAATCAAACCTCTAAAATGTACTGTGTTAAAATGTACATTTATAAGATCGTTTTCTAAGCTGTGGCACAGTCACCCTAATCAAACAGTGTCAGTAAATTACAATATTGACATAACACCAGCAGCCAGCGTGTCAGCTGACTGCCGCGGTGTGGCGCAAGCTTTTCTCCTCACCTTTACCTGAACCCACCCTTATCCTAATAAATCAAAGTAACGACAAGTTACAGTGACGCTACTGACAACATGAAGCTTGAACTACACAATGTCATCTGAATTAATCCTCACCTATTTGTTCTAACTACCTCCAAATCCTGTTTCAACTGAGAATGCTAACGTTAGCTTTAATGACAAGCTAGGGCTAAATGGAACAGCAAGAAAACTTACGATCATGTCCTCATGAGAGGTGTCCACCGTGTTGATAACGGAAACCTGAAATTGACAAACAATAAAATCAGTATTAAAAATGACAGAGGAATAAAGATAAACACTCCTGCTTTAGGGATTAGCTCTCTGTCATTAGCAAGTCTGCTAACGGGCTAGCTACTTGGGCACGTCAGCAGCTAACGGTCAACGTTTAACAGCACAAATGTTAACAAGCAGCATCACCTACAGTTTTAATTAAGAGTTATATGACTCACCATGACTGCAGATAAACGAGAAACCCTTCAGAAATGTATATTCCTTATTTTCTTCTGAATGAATAAACCCAGTTCTTCACTATTCCGACGTGGCAACAAGTATTCCAACCGCTTCCCAGCGTCCGGGTCCGACGACTCTCTCTCCCGGCGGAAACTGTAGTACCCACATACCAAAGGTTCCACATAGGAAAACTTTACTGAGCTCGATAACTTGCACATTAAATCAAATTAATAACCGTAAATGTTTGATAAAGAAAATTAAGGCAAAATTGCTAGTATATATTTATTTAAAATACAATAATGTAATTATTAAGCTAAGAGAAATGGCGGTTAATTCAAAAGGTTACGCCATTAAGAGACGGACTGACGGTTGCTAAGTTAACAATATTTGAATCGAACACTTGACGTTTAACGTTGATTAACCAACAAAATCAATTATTAGCTGCGTTTTAATGAAACATTTCTCACGACGAATACGCTGCGATCCTTCCTGTATCCACAAGGTGGCGCCACAAACCCTGAAACACTTTCTCCTCGCGTCTATTTTTATCTGGACCGAACAAGTGTCAGGTTCCCCGCCGGGCAGCTATCGTGTATTAGCTCTCTCCGTCCCCTCCGGCCTCGCCATGTTGTCGGGTTAAATCTGTCGCCCCAGTGTCTTTCAGATTTTGTCGTAGAGTAACTTTCATAGCGTCGGTGACAGCTGTCAAAGTGCCAAGATGTCGAATGTGTCTTACCACATCTCCAACTTGTTGGAGAAAATGACATCTACTGACAAAGACTTTAGGTAAGACGGTTAACGGACAGTGTGTGTGTGTGTGTGTGTGTGTGTGACAGTGAGGTGACACTTTCTGCTCTCACTCACTGTCACTGTCTGTGTGTGTCATGTTAATACACAGGCGACACTTATCTCCTTTTATTACATTAAATTTGATCTGAGATTTGTTTTTTTCAAGAGAACTTTTAATCAGTTTTAAAAAGTGACATTAAGCTACAGATTTCCTTTAAATGATGACATTGATTAACTGGTGCTGAGTCTTTCTTCACCACATGTCTTATATTATACTTTATATGTATTTGATATATATAATAACATCTGCTCTGTTTAGCTGTCATGTAACCTTTCATCAACTAAGTAAATCTACTCAACTACAGTTTTACTTGTTCTTTACTTGAGTATTTATATTTTCCGGCACTTCATACTTCCTCACTTCCTCATTTTGGAGGCAAATATTGTACTTTCTACTCCACTACATTAATTTGGAAAACTTTAGTTACTTTTCAGATTACATGCTGCATCAGAGCCAAATGAGTGTATGTTTAAATTAATTAATTATATTTACAATCAGATAAAGAAGAAAAAAAACACTGATTCCAGTAATCAGAAAAATGTTGATAATCGATTGATCCATAGTATATTAATGTAAATATATGTTTAATCTACTTTTACATGTACTTCTGATACATAAATATATTTCATATCAGATCATTTAAGACTTTTACTCAACCAAAGTGATATTTAACACAATATCTTAACTTTCGATGACCTCTGGATACTTTCCACGACACTGTCATTCATAATTCATTAACCAGGTAATTTGTATGTTTTTGTCTCTGGTGGTGTGTTTATGTGTGTGTGTGTGTGTGTGTGTGTGTGTGTGTGTGTGTGTGTGTGTGACCAGGTTCATGGCCACCAACGACCTGATGCTGGAGCTCCAGAAGGACAGCATTAAACTGGACGAGGACAGTGAGAGGAAGGTGGTGACCATGCTGCTCAAACTGCTGGAGGACAAGAACGGGGAGGTGCAGAACCTGGCTGTGAAATGGTAAAAAACACACACAAGCACTCACAGGTCAGGGTGTGTAACAGCTTAATTACCTGTAATAATACTTAAACACCTGTGTGTCTTCTCAGGAGGCAGTGTCCTGTATGTTCTCCCTCTGTAACTGTTGTGGTTAGAGAAGGAGCACATCTAGTTTGGATCCTTATCACACGTTTATTCTCGTATTCTGACTTGTGAAACGTCAAAGGGCATGTTTGTGTCTCATGACACCCAAATGCAGACAACTGGGGAGGCAGGAAGACTTCAGGGATTTATTGGTGAAATTAAGATATAATCTCACAAGAAAAGTCAAAAAGTCTGAGCAGAGGTCACCAAGAATGGGCTAAACAGGACTGAGACTGGACTCTTAGTCAAGGTAACATCAGACTTTCTGTCTGAAAACTGATTGTTAAAGCTCAAGGCTTCGACAGACAGATCAAGTTTCCTGCTCAGCACCTGCTCATCAGTGTGAAATGTTAAATAAGAGCTGGTTTTGGTCTTGTTGAGTCGTTGAACAGCTTCTCTTTGTTTCATCAACTGCACAGTGCATTGACACTTCGACAAGCACACAAATGTTTAACTTTTGACAAAATGACAAGTGTTATATAGTGAAATATATATATAATTTCTCATGTTTTGGAGTGGAGTTACTCTTAAAATAAAAATGACCAAAAGGTTTCTGTGTGTCTTTATGTAAAGTATACTTTGGGTGCGTTTGATTTTCAGCCTGGCTCCTCTGGTGAGTAAGGTGAAGGAGCCTCAGGTGGAGACGATGGTGGACACGCTGTGTTCAAACATGATGTCAGACAAAGAGCAGCTGAGAGACATTTCCAGCATGGGACTGAAGACCGTGATCGCCGAGCTGCCGCTGTCTTCATCAGGTGAGAACTGACTTCTCAGTTGGACAACCAGCTTTTTTATGCCAGCTCTCCTTCTAACTATGTAATTGGGTTGCCAGGTTTGACCCTGACAGCAAGTGTGTGTAAGAAGATCACCTCCCAGCTGATTGGTGCCATGGGGAAACAAGAAGACGTGTCGGTTCAGTTAGAGGCTCTGGACATCCTGTCGGACATGTTGGGAAGGTAAAACTACACATGTCACAACATTTTCAGTCAAGGCAGCAGTGACGTTGATAAATATGGAAAGTTTTCCAGGGAGATTTATCTGAATTACTTTAGTGATCTTCTTCCTTCAGCAACACCACAAGGGTCATATTTGTGTTTTCCCATTTGATGGTTTGCCATGAAATTTTCTTCAGACGTTCATGATCCTCAGAGGATAGAACCGTTTAACCTGGCGCCATCATCAGGTCAACATGTTAATCTGACCGATACTTTAGTTTATGACCGAATACAAATATACAGTATTGTGAGCATGATGTTGGTGTTATTCCTAAGCACAGCCTCACAGAGCTGAGAGCTGTAGACTTTTAGTCTTGTTACAACATCGAATCACAGCGACTATGATTAATCATTCTCTACCAACTGAACAAAATTGAATATTAAACACTGACTGTCGCGACTCTTTCTCCAGGCTGAGTGGTGCTCTGGTCGGGTTTCACAGCTCTCTGCTCTCCAGCCTGCTGCCTCAGGTACGAAACACTCACACTGTAGCTCTGAATGATCGATGACTCATGTAAAAGTGTTGACTTTAATCTCTTCACTACTCGCTGTAGTTCAATGTTTGATATTCATTACAGTCTCGAACATTATTAACCTCCACTGTTAAGAAGTTGAAAACTGTCTGTTGCTGTTTTAATTATGAATACGGGACACATTCTGTGGCGATACAGATACTTACAGTATGTTTAACATTATTTGGCTGTCAGCCGATACAGTTATTGATGTTGTTTTGTTGTTGTTTTTTTTAAATGTATTTATGCCAGAGAAACAAAGAAATCTTCATTGTAGAAGAAAAACTGTTTTAAAGTCATTCAGCCTTTCTCTAGAGAAGAGAACTAATTTGATCTTACAAATCTATGAAAAAGCCTTTTATTAGCCTTAGTTGCAGCCAACAAGGAAAATAAGGGCGGATACTGATGTTGGGACAATATTTCAGTGCATCCATCTCTGATCTCACTCGCTCTTCCTCCTGATGCTCTCTCAGCTAACCAGCTCCAGAATGGCGGTCAGGAAGCGCTCCATCTTGGCCCTCGGTCACCTGGTGCCCTGCTGTAGCCCCGCCCTCTTCTCCCAGCTGACTGAACACCTGTTGACAGAGTTGGCCAAGGGCCCGCCCACTTCGATGACGAGGACGTACATCCAGTGCCTGGCAACCATCAGCCGTCAAGGCGGCCATCGAGTCGGTGAGATCTATGCACTGAGAAACTCTCACTGGTTGCCTGCTTCTTTTTATGTGTTGTTAAATCACTTCATGACCTTTTATCACCATATTTGTCTAACGGACTTGCAATACATGAACCAAACTGTGCATCCATTTTGTTTTTTAATACGTGTGTGTGTGTGTGTGTGTGTGTTCTGTAGGTGAGCATTTGGAGAAGCTGATCCCCATGGTGGTGAAGTTCACCAGTGTGGAGGACGACGAGCTGAGAGAATATTGTTTCCAGGCCTTTGAAGCTTTTATACGCAGGTACACTCACACACACACACACACACACACACACACACACACACACACGCACACTGCTCTCTCTCCATCCCGTATTAATGATTATGATTGACAGGTGTCCAAAGGAGATGTCCCCCCATGTTGCCACAGTAACAAAGCTTTGTCTTAAGTTCATGACCTTTGACCCGAACTACAATTATGATGACGATGAGGAGGAGCAAGAAGACAGCATGGACATCGAGGACGGGCTCGATGACGGTCTGTGTTCATCTTTCTTTTAGTTGTTTTATTTTCTGTTTTTATCTTCTCCTTATTTTTAAAAGCCATGTTTGAAGCCCAGGTCTAAATGAGTACAATCAGAGTAACGGTTGTTTCCGTCCAGAGTCGGACGACGAGTACAGTGACGATGACGATATGAGCTGGAAGGTGCGGCGCTCCTCCATCAAGTGTCTGGATGCTTTGATCAGCACGAGACGGGACCTCCTCCTCTCCTTCTACTCGTCCGTCTGCCCCGCTCTGCTGGCCCGGTTTAAGGAGCGCGAGGAGAACGTGAGGGCCGACGTCTTTGCTGCCTTCTCTACGCTGCTGAGGCAAACACGAGCGGGGTCGAGTCACCACGGCCTCATCGTGGCCGGCTCGGACTCTGAGCCGAGCAAAGAGGAGGAGCCAGCAGTCACCATGTTGAAGAAGCAGGTAGAGAGTCTTATGAAGGCGAGAAGATGATGATGGGATGGATGAGAGTTTATTCAGGGTAAAGTCCTAAAGTGTCTGACATTCAGTTTTATAAAATCTGGCCAGAGAAATATTCTTCTTTCCGTGTGAAAGTCCATGTTTCTGATGTTAAAGATCTTTAAACCTGCCACTGAACCTTATACTGCCTTTATACTTGCACTAAACATACTTCTGCTCTGGACTGTACATACTGCTTACCTTTATACCTTTGTACCTGTGAGGCTTGAATAAGAAAAAGATGATTTGTCCAAAAATATCTTACATCTTGTCAAGAAAGATCTTGAAAAGGTGTTAAAAAGCATTAAATTGTGTCTGATGTGTGTGTGTGTGTTTGTGTGTGTGTGTGTGTGTGTGCGTGCGTGTGTGTGTCCAGGTGCCAGTGATAGTGAAAGCTCTCCACAGACAGCTGAAGGAGAAGAGCATCAAGTCTCGACAGGGCTGCTTCTGTCTCCTCACTGAGCTGGCTCACACTGTGCCTGGAGCCCTGGAGCAACATATACCTGCTCTAATACCTGGTACACACACACACACACACACACACACATTTTACAACTCTTTTCTTTCATCCACCCTCTCTGTTTCTTTTATCCCTTCCTCCTCCAGGCATTGTCTTCTCCCTGACAGACAAGTCCACCTCCTCCACCATGAGGATCGATGCTCTCACCTTCTTCCACGTCCTCCTCCTCTCCCACCCTCCTCAAGCCTTTCAGCCACACATGCAGGTTTTGTTTTCCAGCTTTGCTTCCGGACATTTGCAGCGTGATGTGAAATACGAGTATTGTTTAAAAAGATGATATGCCGGTAAAAGTGCTGTGGACCTGCAGACTTCGTGTTGATCTTCATAACTTCAGCTTGTGGCTCATTGTGGCTGATTCTCCCCCTGCAGGTGCTGCTGCCTCCGGTGGTGGCGTGTGTAGAGGACAGTTTCTATAAGATCACCTCAGAGGCCCTTCTGGTCACTCAGCAGCTGGTCAGGGTGATGAGGCCGCAGGGACAGACGGGAGGATTTGACCCCAAACCATTTGTCAAAGAGGTATGAGGGGTCAGATTCAACAGGGCTGGTTTCATCTCTCAACTTGTGGTGTGATTTGATTTTGGTCCTTTCACTGTGCTATAATATCAACATAACACCCACCCAAGACTGGTAAATGTTAGTGGCTTACTGTGAGGATTGTTTGCTGTCGTGTTTAACCTATGAAGAATTTTTAACTGTTGTCTCTCCAAGGTGTTTTCTGTAACCCTGAAGAGGCTGAAAGCAACAGACATCGACCAGGAAGTGAAAGAGAGGGCTATTACCTGTATGGGTCACATGGTGTGTCACCTTGGCGACCACCTGCGGGCGGAGCTGCAGGGTGTTTTGGCGATTTTCCTGGAGAGGTTAAAGAATGAGATCACCAGACTGACAGCAGTTCGGACCATCACCCTCGTCTCTGCTTCTTCATTAAAGGTTCAGTGTGACTTTTGTTCAGAGGACAAGGTGTTTTTTAACAAAACAACTTTGTCTCTTTTCTTCACTCCTTTCTTTTCCTCATCCTGTCCAGATCGACTTGTCGTCCATCCTGCCTGAAGCTCTGTCCGTGTTGGGATCTTTCTTGAGGAAGAACCAGCGGGCTCTGAAGCTCGGCACGCTGGCGTGTGTGAACGCTCTGGTCACGCATCACGCTGCCAGCATCAAACCTGCAGCACTGGAGCCTGTGCTGAGTGAACTTCCTGCTCTGGTGGACGAGAGCGACATGCACGTGTCACAGGTACCTCGAGCTCCTTCCACCGTGCACACTGTTAAATTCACTTGTGTACTTATTTGTTAGTGTTCAAGGTGATCTGGGAAAGTTTAGCCAGGACTGATTTTGAGATGATTCAGTACATTTATATCAAAATACAATAATGAAATACAGATAATGACAGACAATATCATAACCACAGATGTATGGCCATTTAAGAAACACCTACAGTAGTACGGTGGCAGGGTTTTTCCACGATTTTCAATTCTAAATCATTCACTTTCAATTATCGGTCAGCGATGCTCTGATGACTTTTATTCTCTTGCGTGTTCAAAGAAAATCAAAAACAGCAGTTGAGTGTGTGTGTGCTGCTACGCTCACTCTCTGCAAAAAGCCACCAGGATTAGAAATTGCTTTTTGCAGGTGAGGAAACTCAAGCTTTTCATGTTGTTGTGTTTAACAGGTTGCTCCAAATTAACTGGTGAAATATTGTTAACACATCTTAGATAAATTATTTATATTTGAATAATATATATATATCCATATATCAGACCTGTGAGTCAGGTGAACACATATTGCTCTCTGATACATGTTGTTACTGTACGTGTGCTCTGTTCAGGTGTCCGTCACCTTGATGACCTGCATGACCAAAGCCTGCCCGTCCTCTCTGGCTAAGATCAGCTCCTCTGTGCTGCCGGGAGTCTTCAGACTCGTCCACTCTCCGCTGCTGCAGGGAGGTGTGCTGGCAGCCATTGTGGACTTCCTACAGGCACTGGTGCTGTCCAAAACCAGTAACCTGGGCTACAGGTAAGATGGTGGGTGTAGGTGAGTGTTGTGTTGGTTCTGTTGTGGCCCAAATGTTCCCACAGCTATAGGAGCAGTATTCTGGTGGGAAAGCTGTTTAGTGTTGAGGATAATTGTTAAGAGTTTGTTGGTTATGTTTTTGAAGAGTCACGTGAGGTTTTAATGCTGATATTAATCTGATGTTTTTGGTTTTAAGCTGCACATGTCCAGTTCTGTTGTCAATATACAAATGTGACCATTTTTATCTTTAAGAAGCAAAATATCTCATCAAGTGGCATAAAACTTTCCAAAAAAACAGTGCTGGAATTCCTTCAGATGATAAGAAGCCCATTATAAGACACTGCAGAAATAAAACAGCATATTTAAGCTCTTACAGACTCAAATCTCAAGTGTGTGAAGTTAAGAAATGGATATGCAGCTGATTATGAATTGACCCTTAAAGGCAAATCTCTTCAGTTCAGTAGCTGCAACTAGATCCAGTCCAAGGAAATGACATGTCTTCTGTAGCTCAGGAGGAACTTTGTCCACCTTGACTTGTGATCAGATGACTTTTACAGTATTTACCACATCAATGATTCTCCTCTCTTTCTTCTCCTCTCCTCAGTCAGTTGCTGAAGTCTCTCACAGATCCGTTCCACAGGTCTCAGTCGGACGCTGCAGTCATCCACAGGCAGTCGTATCACTCGGTTGCTCGCTGTGTGGCTGCTCTGTCCTCCGCCTGCCCTAAAGAAACACCGGGCACTGTGGCCGGCCTCATGAAGGAGGTATGTGAATGTTTTTTTTTACACATTTGAATATGTCCGACAGCTTCTGTCTCTGTGTGACTGTATCACCTCTCTTCTGCTCAGGTGAAGAGTCCTGGTTCTCCAGAGTCGGCTCGAGTCCTGGCTCTGTTGTGTCTGGGGGAGGTGGGGAGGACCGGCAGCCTGGGAGGAAGCAAGGAGGTGCAGGGAGTCATCCTGGAGGCCATCTCCTCCACCAATGAGGAGGTAGAAGACATTCTTCAGATAATGGATCTTTTGTAATGCTTGTTCTGCCCCTCCAACAGTCCAAATCCTAAAATCTACAATAACTTCACGTATGATGTCAGTTTATTAACACATGATCTTCACATCCTGCTGATCCTGGAGCTTTTGATCGTGTCCCACTACCTTCTTCTTCTGAACTTTCTTTGGAGCTCTACAGGGTTTAAACTTCAAGTGGAAATAAAAGCCTCAGTTAAAGATGATTTGTGAAACCAGAAATCTGTATTCATGCTTCCAACATTTAATTTAGTCTCCTAAAACAGAAACAGAAATGTGTTTATCATTACTTCCTTGTTTGTGATTCCAGGTGAAGACGGCAGCGTCCTGCGCTCTGGGCAGCATGGCGGTTGGCAGCCTGAACGACTACCTGCCCTTCCTGCTGAAGGAGATCTCCTCCCAGCCACGGAGACAATACCTGCTCCTCCACTCCCTCAAAGAAGTCATCAGGTGTGTCTTCATCTGTGTCATCTCATCTGCTCTCTTTCTCCTCCTTTCTTGAGTTGGTTTACAATGCTGCATGAGGAACATCACACTGTGGCGCCCTCAAGTGGCAGTGAAGGAAGAATTGTTCACTTTGTAGAAAGTCTTGTAACATGTAACTTACTGCGTAGTGTGCAACATAGGAGAACCTAGGGTTTTAACTTTCACTGTTAACTCCAGTTTTGTTTTTGTAAAATATGATTTTGGTGAAGACCCAACTCTTTGTGAGGGGATGTGACTCTTCTGTTACTGCCCCACTTCAAAAACAGACATATTTTCTCATAAAACTCTCTCAAAGTGCAGCTTTATCCTCAGCTTGTCTTCATGCTGAATACCTTCTCTCTCTCTCTCTTTACCCAGCGCCTGTCCAGCCTCTAGTCTCTCGCCCCACGTGGAGTCTATCTGGGCTTTGCTGTTTCAGAACTGCGAGTGTCAGGAGGAGGGAACCAGGAACCTGGTGGCTGAATGTTTGGGAAAACTGACCTTTGTCAACGCTTCCCAACTGTTACTCAGACTTAAACAGCAACTTAAAGCTGGTACGGTGTGTGAGGGGGGAAGTTAGCACCTTCAGCACCTTACTCAAAGTTGTTATGAAATAACACAAACTGAACCTGCTCCTCCTGCTCCATCACAGGTTCTCCTCTGGCTCGCAGCACAGTGGTGACCGCTATCAAGTTCACTATTGTTGATCATCCTGCTCCCATAGATTCACTGCTGAAGGACTGCATCGGTGAGACACACAGCCACGACAACACACTTCTGATTTATTTTACACCTGAGGATTAACTATAACCTCATTCTAAATGATAATATCATATTTCTTATGTGAAACGGAAGTTTCTGAAGCCTCTTTACCCTCAGTGATGTGGAGTATTTGTGGTGAATTGATCAGGAGGGGGAGGATAAGCGTCAAATGAATACTTTGCGACCTCAACCACATTGTTTGGAAACGTAAACAAAGCTTTTACCGGCTGAAATCTAAACACACTCGAGTTAAAATGCATCAGAAAGTTCAGATGAAGCTGATCTGAGGCTCCAGGAGTGTGGATCTTCCAGAGTTTTAGTCTTTTTAGTACAAAATTATCTTTTTTATCGTACATATGGAAATGTGGGTGTTTCTTTTCAGTCAGACTCTTAAAAGAAATAATGTAATTGATCCTTCAACCTGAAGCCTTCCTCTAAACCCAGTCCTGAACCACTACAGTAATGTCTCTTCTGTTTGTCAGGTGACTTCCTGAAGACGCTGCAGGATGAGGACATCAACGTGCGCCGTGTCGCCTTGGTGATGTTCAACTCAGCAGCTCATAACAAGCCATCTCTGATCCGTGGCCTCCTAGCAACAGTGCTGCCTCACCTCTACAAAGAGACCCAGATCAGGAAGGACCTCATCAGAGAGGTGGGTCGGCTCGACGCGACTCTGTTTGTATCTCAGTGTGCTGATGCGTAATTCTGCGTGTGTGCTGCAGGTGGAGATGGGTCCGTTCAAACACACGGTGGACGACGGTCTGGATGTGCGTAAAGCGGCGTTCGAGTGCATGTACACTCTGCTGGACAGCTGCCTGGAGGGGCTGGACGTCCTGCAGTTCCTCGACCACGTAGAGGAAGGACTCAAAGATCACTATGACATCAGGGTGGGTAGAAAACAAAGACATCAAATAATCAGTTATGTGCAGATTTCTTCTGATTACTCTGGATAGAAAACATTGTGATGCCAGCCAGCCAGCCAATCAAAATCCATCTGTATTTACAGGACCATCACTTTGATTTCAGGGACATTTTCCTACAATACTGTTGGAGGAGTGATTATAATATTGGTTATAATATTGGTTTCTAACTGTAGCCAACCTCTTTAATGTAAGCTTATTGATGACATTTAGGAGACACTTTTTAAATGGTCTACACGAATAA
>OMLP01040625.1:45305-59900 GCA_900302685.1 Spondyliosoma cantharus | reverse complement strand
AGGGGGGGGGGAGTGGCTGAGACAGAGACACCGTTCATTCTATTACAAGACACTGAACCATGAGAATGATCTTGGTTATTATCATGTAGAAAAAGTTACATAATTGAATAGTGAGTGAGGAGATTAGCACTGTTAGCTATGTGTTATTGGAAAAGAACACCCTCTTCTCTCTGATGTTAGAAGACAGTGTATTTTGTCAGATTAGTTTTTAGAGCCTGCTTAATCAAATTAAAGACATGAGACAAATGCTGATGAAACTTTGGATTATGATTGCGGTTTTGATTAACACATAAGTAATATTACACAACGGGCTTCCTTCCTTTTATGAAATACTGCAGATTTGCAAAGTGTTCTTGTTCGGCAGGTATTCTTTGCTCGAGATTCACAGGGAATGTTGACAGATGTTGCACAAGGCTACAGCCTCATTCGACACATTTCATTGCTTTCTCGAACCAAACCCTAATGATCCCCACATAACAGGAGTAGCAAAATGTTTTCATGAGCTTGGATGCATCGATGAGAGACTAAATACCTCATTAAGTGCAGGCAAAGTGAAAAAAGTCCTATTAACTTATAATATCCTAATTATATACCTAATAACTAAAGTAACATAGGAATGATAAAAATGTGTCTTTCTGGTTGGGGAATATCTTTTTGAATGTTATAAACCCTCCTGGATTACTTTGATGAAAATCATTTAATAATTTGCTTTAATGTTGTCATATCGTATCCCTATTTAATTAGTCATTTTTGTTTTTCTTCCTTAGGGTTTGCCAAACCGGCTGAATGTTTTATTAAAGCTGTTAATCATAATGACATTTTTAGTCCAAATGTAATATTTTTTATTTCCTAGAATAACAAAACAATCAAACCATTATGTATATAATAATTATTTATTATTGTTTGTTCTAAGTTTTGGGGTTTTGCTTTTTCTCTTCAGGATGTTTTGAACAACCTGGGCTCCTCAGAGCTGGATGAAGACGATCTCATGTTAGACCTGGACCTCTCTGACGATCAGCGCCATCGACACGGTAACCTTTTCACCGCATTAGACCTGAAGTCTTTATGTCAAGTGTGAGCGTGAAGCATTCAACGGGCCATGAGAAGATACAGATGATACAGCAGCTTGCTTTTTCACACTTGACTGTATCGAACAAGCAGATTTACAGCATCGGTCTAACTACTCATCAGGAGCTGAGTCAAACACAAGATTTGTTCCTTTTTTTTTTTATTTTATTTTTTTCGGTTAACGTCTTTGTGCTGCTGTTTCTCGGGAAGAAAAGCAGAGTTCTTAGAAAATAAACATTCGTATCGAGAGAGAATCTGTCACATACAAACTCCTGCCTTTTACCTATCCCTCCTTCTTTTCATGTGAATGTCTGCTCTTATCTTGTTGTCACAGATCCTTTTTTGTCTTGCTTGCTTTCCCTCTCTTAACCCCTCGTTTTTCTGTCTTTCTGTCTTTCTCTCTCCCTCTCTCTCTCTCTCTTCTCATATCTCTTTTTCTCTCTCTCTCTCGCTCTGTTTCTCATCACTCTCTGTCTCTCCTCTTCCTCATTAAGCCCTTCCAGTCTATCACCTTAAAAACATGAAACCGGCACTCTGCCTGCTTCTTTTAACATGTGCCACGACTTTGATGTAGCTGCCTCATTTACAGTGATTTATCTCCTTTGTTGTTTTGGCATTTCAGTCACACTATTCCTGACATGCCTCCATGGTTAAAAAATGACTGTCAGGGGGGAATTATTGCATGTACTCTGCCACAGTGCAGCATTAAGTGCCAAACAGTAACCACAACCTCCTTTTATATAACACAAAAGTGAATTATTATAGGGAGTAAGTGTGCATATACTTTTTCTTTTAATTGCCTCATGATTTTAGAGCTCAATCGATATTTCGGTTGATATTGGCTTCTCAAAGATATATTTTATCGTGTATACGCTGTCCGAATGCAGCGACATGAAACTTTATTTGTATAGAACATAATGACACAAAAGATACGTGGGGTAGTTTAATTTGTTATACTATAATTTGTGACGTTAACTGTTTCAGTGCACTGATTGTTTTGGACAATATAGTTTATACTGTAAACTATTTCTCCTGCTCTACATAAGTATCTTTGTCACAAGTGTTTGATAACAACTTTTGAGAGACCATTGCAAAAATGTGTAAAAAAGAAGAAAAAAAAAAGTGTATTATCGATGTATATAAGAATATTGATATATTATATATTGATATAATCAATATACGATAAACATGATCAATAAAATGTAAAAATCCAATACTAGCATTGGCCCCAAAAATCCAGAATTTGGCCGGCTATGACATACATACTTATCACACAGCCCTATTCCTGCAAATACTTTCAGTAGCGATTATGATTGTGGTGATCCTAGACCGCAGATGTATTAACTGCAAAGACACAGAATTTACACATTGACAGTTGGTAGCTGCAAACTGTATGATACATAAATAGAATTACTCAACTGGGGAAACATGAGCTTCCATTTTTTATGCTTCAGCTCACTCAGATACAGGGACTACATATTTGACGGTAAATAAAGTGGCAGGGTACGCTTAACCTCAGCTTAACTCTCATCATGTGTGTAAGCATATGTAGCTTCCAGTCTTATCTAACTGATCTCAGAGTCAAATAATATATAAATGCAAGGTTGGACTCATCTCTCTCCAGGCAACATTTAAGTCCCAGATGAACTCAGAATATTACAGTTGCAGTCAAATAAAGTAAGATGCTCGGAAGCACAGCGGAGTGAAGACTACAACAGCAGCTTCAGCCCTAATAAACTAAATTTCCTGTGCTTATAGGGGTTGGAGAATATCAGGAGGGAGAGCTGGTTTGAACTGAGTGTTCTCACACACACGCATACACACACACACGCACACGCACACACACACACACACACAGGTTTTAAAACTCTCTAACGGCTATGCCTGATGCAGAGCTAAAGGAGGCAGCATCATTAATACACACAGTAACACACACAAGTGTGCATGCTTAGTCATTAGACCTAATGGTTTGCAGACTGTAGCATGAAATTAAAGGTTTGATGAATTGTTCTCATAAAGTCAAGGGACTAAGAATTTGTGCTGGCGATGGAAGAGTAACGTTCTTTCACGCTCTCAAATTAATGGGACGAATTGAAATACACACAGACGCACACCTGCGCACACACTTTCGGGCGGTACACACAAAACGGATACACGCACATATAAAGATGTATACACACATGCAGTCACACATGACCAGCGGCACACACTCTCACTCCTTACTTTTACCTCTCTCAGGTGGCTTGTTGAGGCATTTATTAAAAAGAAAGCAGTTTCCCAGCAATTTATGGCCAACAGTGTTCAACTTCAGGGCTCTGTGTTCCTACTCCAACTGTGACTCTGTGGGATCAGACAAGGACAAAAAGACAGATGCCGCAGGACCTGTACAATAACATGAAGAAGAGCCAAATCTTGGCTTCATCAGCTTTTTACCTCAGACTGTTTCGCTCTGCTCCATCAAGTATGCCATTGAAAGTACACCTATCTGAAAAAAAAATTTGAGCAGAGAGTTTTTTTTTTTTTTTTTGCATGAAATATGTTGTGGTCAGAATTAGATATTTAGATTCATTACTAGTTTTCAAATGCATGTGGAAAATTAGTTACTGACTACACGTGTGTTTGGATGTGTGCACAGTGTCCAGAGAAGACTCCAGCCAGTCCCTCGCCTCCTGTCTCAACCTGCTGCCCTCCCCAATGGATCCATCAGGTGATCGCGTCCCAGGAGGGAAGGAAAACAATCAGAGGTGAATGTGTAGAAAACATGTCTCGATGTACTGTACGTGTTATCTCTTTCTCCACATGGATGAAAGTAAAGTTGCCTCGAGACTATGTGAAAAATGCAAAAGCAGAGTTTTATCGCACTCCAAAAAAAACAAATCAAGACAAATTGTTAAATAATTACCTTTTTTTGTGTGAATCAGCCACAATAATGTACAGAGTAGACAGGAGAAGAATGGGGCATGGTCTGTTAGGGGCTGTTCCGAAACAGGATTACACCACAAACAATTGGAACATATGAATGGCTCAAGGATCTGTTGTGATGTATTTACCTTCTTGGCCACAGGGGGATTTATCTTCTGTGTAGTGTCTTAATTGCATTATAGCTACAGTATAGCTTTCATTTTTGACACCGCACACTCCTTTGCCACATGAGAGACAAAGAGAGAAAGGGGAAAGTGTTGCCGTCTGTTATACGAATTGCTGATCTGGAGTGTTCCCTGTAAATGCATAACATGTTTTAAGAAACTTTCCATCCCTGGGAGATGAGACTAGACTGGAGCGCAGAAAGACGGAGGCAAGATAAATAAATCAGGTCAGTTCGAATGAATATGCAAGCTGTCTGTCTGTTCTCTGTCTGCCAGTAGCCGATGGCTGAAAGAGAACACTTAGAGTTTCTGTTTGTACGTGTGAGTATCACTGCCGAGGATGGTCCCCATTTTTGATAAGATTCGGCCACTTGTTTCTTCTCAACACTGAGGAATTGTCATGCTGGGCGCACACTGTGAAACGCATGGGTACCAAGATGCCTGTAAACACACACACAAAAGCTGTATACATACAGTGGGGCTTATTTGGTTTGAGGTGGTAAGCCAGCAGATGATTACTGCTTTACCTTTCAGGGCACATCGCTCTACTCCGTGGTCAAATATATCTAATTTCTTTCTAAAGTTTTTGTCAAGCTATATAATCTCCTAAATGAACTGGTTACAATCTTTGTTGTCTGCCTTGACAGCGCAGGTCAACTTGTGTGGGTAGTTTTGAAGTAGAGGTTGAAGGGTTGATACTACACCATTGAGACACTGGACTTGACCATAATTTGTAATATTTTTCTTAGAAGGGTTTTCATCATGCTTCTCACACTCTCTTTAAATGTTTCGCTGAATAGAGAGACATTTTCTCTGTCTAGACAGTGTCAGTGAATCATGCGAGTTGGGAGACAACCTTTTCAATGCGTCCAAGGTTTGTGTTCGACAGTTCATTGGTTGTTTCTTTTGAACTGATTTTTCCGGTTGTCTGTGAAAAGCGCTGGAGTACCATTCATGTCCACTCACACACACACACACACACACACACACACACACACACACACACACACACACACAACACACACACAACTATGCGTTATTAGATTGCATTGCATTATTCCCCTCTGCGCACAAAGTCAAGACTAAAATGTTTCTTTGTCTGGGACAACTTTTCTTATGTTAATTGAGTTTGTCAAGAAAGGATGTAACATGAGGAGACAGCTTCATGCCTTTCAATCCAATCAGACAGCGTATTACAATAGTACGAAGGAGATAAATTAATAGATGAGGGAATAGTGTCTGAGCTGTGTTACTTCAAAGTGTGAAAACATTTCTGTATACAAATGGGGGGGCCCCGGTTTAGCTTGTTAGCATGCTTAACATTTGTTAATTAGCACTAAACGCTAGGCACCGTCTGATGGAGATGCTGGTAGTTTTGCAGGCATTTTTTTTCCCTAAACCACCCATAAAGTTTGAATTTGAACAATTTTAATGGCACTAGTTAAAGTGTTGGTGCATGACCAAAGTTGTTATTATTCATCCTGAAAGGGACATTAGTATTTGTACCAGTTCCTCAAGAAATAGATCGAATACTTGATGTGGAGATGCTGTATATTGTAGATTAAAGCGGTGGACCAACTGAGTGATAGATTGACATTTCCATCCCTGGGGCCATGCTGCTAGTGTGGCTAAAATGTATGCAGTAAATTCACATTTATATTCACATCATGGTCAGTCTGAGTGATGATCTAATTAGTTCCTTTTTTATATGCCACCTTCATAACAACCAACGGTCTTGAACCTCTTACTAGAGAAAAGACTTGCGCCTCCGAAGTCGTAGCATCGCACAATTTAACAGTATGTGTTCAAGGTACTGTCAGTGAGAGAGTGATGTGAAATAGTGGGCTTAGGGGCAAGTGTATGTTCAGTTAACTTCTCCACAGCAAGGGAGCAGTTTTTTTGTAACTGTGGTGCGGAACAGCAGCGACACCTCAGTAAACATAAAAATAGACTGGATGGAGAGTGTCACTTCTCTGCGATAAAGAAGACAAATCATGGCATTGAGGTGTAGATAGACTTCCAGACACTTCTTTTTTTTTATTTCAAAGTGATCAAAGGAAAGTGACATTGTGTTATATAAAAAAAATGCAAAAAAAAACAAAAAACAGCACAGAAATCTGAATCCACGCCAGTTTTCAACATGTGAACTGTTTCGTCTCTGGAAACACTGCAGGTTACGTAACGGAGCCAGGTCTAAGTTTCTTACCCTGATAAACACGTAGCTGCTGGCAGAGGTTAATTTCCCACTGTGGTAGTTTAACATCTTCACTGATTTCTTCTTAGAGAACATTTTCAGACAGATTTATACTGGGAAATCTATAGAAATCTGTGCGTGAAGACACTGAAATTGGAGAGGGGAAAGAGAGCAAAATGCGTTTGCCCAGGGCTCGCTCTTTCTCTCTCACACTCTTTGTCTCAGGTTCCACATTCCCTCGAGGGGACACTTGATTTGCTGGAGGCAAAGCAAGCTCTCTTCTGTTCACACACAAGAAAGCACAAACAACACACACACACACGCACGCACACACACACACACACACACACACACACACACACACACACACACACACACACACACACACACACACACACACACACAGACACACACACAGTCTTGCATGCATACTTCCTCTTTGATGTATGACAGTTGGTTGATTTTGATGGCAGGCATTTAATTCTCAGCGTTTATTACTGTGTAAACATTAATAACCGCTATAACAAAACTATGGCAGTAAACGCCATGTGCTAAATATTAGTGTCCTTTTTTTGTGAGTGCAATAGGTGCGCAGAGGGAGAGAGAGAGACACAGGCACAAAACAAGATCATTCAACAGAGACACACTATACTTCACATTTATTAAGACCATGTAATCAATAACAGGTTGGGATGACACTATGAGGGTGAGAATACAGGAGTGACATTTAGTGATGCCACTTTAGACAGATGTTAACACGGCTGCAACTAAACATTTTAAAGGTCATTAGTGATGGATTTCTCTAAATTTATGAATTAAATGTTGTGTAAGAAAATGTTCATGAATAGTGAACAGACCAACAGTTAAAAATGTACTGTTAGAACAGTCCAAATAAATAAAAAAACTCACATTTGAGTAGCTCAAAACAGAATAGATGATGCATTTCTGCTTCAAAAACGACATCAATTGTCATCAATTTTCAAATATAAGCTTTTTTTTTTTTAATAAGCAGTGAGTAATATAGTGTTGCTCTATTTACTAAAAATGTGTAAGTGCCAGTGTGTTGGATTTAGTGGCATGTAGCGGTGAGGTTACCCCTGACCATGTGAAGGCCCTTCTATAGAGCCAGTGTTTGGTTTGTCCATTCTGGGCCACTGTAGAACCATGGCGGTGCAACAAGTGGGACTCATGTGGACTTTCCCACACACTGGACTTTAACACAATTGATTGATTCATTTTGCCATTCCTTTAGATTGTCTTTCATATTTGAATTATGAACATTTTAATTAATACAGTCCTATCAGGCTACATATTGATAGAATGGGCCAAAAAATACATTTTCTTAAACTTTTTTAATTTCTTATTCTCAATGTGTTTGTTAGATAAAGCCATCTTTGTCGAGTTAAGCCCTTTTTTCCCGTTGCAATACTTGATCTAGATAATATTGCTCATATACCCGCTGTTTGACAATAATACAATAATGAGTGGAAGGGGGGGGCTTACTGGGTCAGTGAATACTCAATATTTGTATGTGTGATGTGTCTCAATGCCGTTTTGTGTTAAGATATCGACTTCTCCCTCGTCTCTCCTATAGAAAAAGACACAGAGGAAATTAAATTTTGACAGTTGGGATATAGCTTGCCTGTTGCTATGGTGACGGCAGTCTGCCTGCTGAGAGTTCTCCTTCCCGTTCTCTTTTCCCTTTCCTCTTTTTATTGCTGTTTATTACCATGCAGAAGACAGGTAGTCTGAGGGAGAGGACATGCAAACACTCAAGAGGTGTCCTTGTCTGTCAGCGTGGGCTAGACACTCAAGACGGTCTCAATTCCCATGTAGCTGCAGTTTATGTATACTGCATGTGGTTAAACGCTCTTGCATTGGTTTTTGAAGGCTTAAAAAAGCAATGTCAACATTGTTGGACAGGACCCAGTTGTCTACAGTGACGACTTAATTAAGTATTACTTCAGAGTTACTATTGTGTCTCTCATGTTTCCCAAAATGCTCAAGGTGTCTGTCTCGTCTACATCAGTGATTCCCAACCAGGGCTACCTGAGGGGGTCCTTCTGTGTTTGCCAGTGGGTACCTGGAAATATTGTAGAATAGCTGAACTATTTTGAAAAAACAGAGTTTATGTTTTATTAAAAAAGTACATCCACACATTGAGGCGTCTATGAAAATGAATGTAGTTGTTGTTGCAGTTAAGAATGTGTGAGAAGTAGTGAGCTAGCAGAGGTTTTAATATATTGCTAAATGTAGTGGCTAAACAATTGAAATAATTAGCTAAAAGTAACTTATAAATGTTGAAATAGAACACTTTGATATAGAATAAAAATGTATATTTCCTTTTTTTTAATTTAGTGTCTTTTAGAGTGTAAGGAAAATGAAGCAATTGTGACC
This sequence comes from Spondyliosoma cantharus, assembly GCA_900302685.1. Classification (NCBI taxonomy): domain Eukaryota; kingdom Metazoa; phylum Chordata; class Actinopteri; order Spariformes; family Sparidae; genus Spondyliosoma; species Spondyliosoma cantharus. The sequence goes on along the minus strand of OMLP01040625.1, from coordinate 51,155 downwards.
GAATTAACTGAGTATTGTTAATGAAATGCAGCGTACACTGCGGCAGAGAGTGTAAGAAAGACAGTTTAGGCGTACTTGAATCCATCAGTAGTGAAGCAGCACTGAGCAGCAAAGGCAAGTGAAAAGAAGGCGTCATGTGATTTGAAATGCGTTTCGACCCTCCACTCACAGTCAGTAGATTATGTTAGATAGTGATGTACTCTCAGTTGGCCCTCTTGTCTCCCACAGAGACAAACGTGATCTGTGATTATATAGAATTTGCTCACATACACATATAAACAGAGGAACATGTTTGTTTAATGTTAATATGATTCATGGAGTACAACATAACAGCTGAGTTTTTGTCTTAATCCCACCTGAATTAATATAGTCAGCAAAAATAACACACACACACACACACATATACACACAGACACAAGTCTCCTCCTACCGTAAGTCGTCTGCACTCACATGCACATTTATAAAAATAGACAAGCATAAAGAATCAAGCTGAGCTATGGAGGGGAGCTGGGGACAGATAAAATGCACTGCAGCATGATTTTCAGACACACACAGCATACAGTGGGAGTTAAAGGGAACACAGAGTGGATTCCCCTCCCGCTCCGTGCAGTTTGCTAGTGTATGATTTTGCCGGAGTTGTTAATCCAACAAACGGTGACAAACTCAGTCTTTTATCTTGTATTAATCTGCGGTTTTGGACTGTTTCACAGTGTATATTGAAGAAGATTTTTTAAGGAGATGGTTTTGTTTTTCTCACAGTCTGTGCCCAAAGACTGCTCGTACCAGATCAGCATCATGCTCCTCAGAAGTCTCAGAGGAAAAGCAATGGCTATATGCTCTGACATTTTTAATATTCAGAGCAGCCTAATAGGCTAAACGTGTTGAAAGTCTTGTTGCGTGCGTCTGTTGTCATGCTTTAGTCTATTGCTGTTGTTCAGCCTCTAATTTTTATCACTCTGTTGGGTTTATTAAATGTTCAACACAGGGAGACTAATTAGTGTTGGCTTTCATTTTTTTCCCTCTTGCTTTGAGTGAGAACTTGTGGTTCTGATTTTTAACGCAGAGAAACACATCAGATTGGCAGTAAGACATTCCTTTGGTTTCTATTTTTTGGTTTTGTAAAGTGGTCTGTTCCAGGAGTGAAAGAAATTATTTAAGTGGTCTTCGCTGTTACAGTTCCATATCTGGGTCGAATACATTCATTCACTGACAATGTGACATGCTGTACCTGGAGATGCCAGACAGAGGAGCTGGCTAGATGGATAAACTGAGGTTAAAGCATGCTGTTAAAGTAACTCCACCAAAAAAAAACCAATAAGTGCTGTTTTTAAATGACTGTTTGTGTGCAAATCAAACAAAATAAATCCAATGTCAACACTGAGGAGGTGTCGTAGGTGTGTTTTGAAACTTTGACTGCTGTTTTTTCCAGCCAGCTTTACACATGGTACAGTAAATTATGCGTGGAGTGCACAATCAAAGCTGTCATTCTAGCACTTTAGATGCCTAATACCTAATTAGGCAGCTGGTGTCTTATTTAGAATAAACAATTCATTTGCATCTTCGCATCCTGGTCACCAGTGTCCCTCTATACATGGATATATCGCTTGTTTTCAGTGTTGTTACGGAAATGGCTTGTCGAGGAGCATGCGAGCCCTTAATATCCTGGATTAAAAGAAGATTATTCTGGGTACCTTGGCACTTTCCCCATTTCATTTAATCAGAATTGGAGCTTATGCAGGTGATTATGAACAGGAAATTATATTTGTGTGCAACAACTCAAAAAAAACATGGAAGAATGTATTCTCAATGAGAATATCAAGCGTGAACATTTGACACGGATCTGACCTCAGAGCAGAGTTTGTCATAATAAACACCGGATCACTGTCATGTAAATCATTTGTACCTCGCTATGACTCAGTGTGGAAGTAACGACTGCTCATCAGTGCCATTATTCTTTTTCACAAGCAACTAATCAAAACTATGACTCATCTAAAAACAATATATTTCGGCTGTCTGAAAGGAAAGGCAAGCCCGACAGTGACAAGAGAAGGACAGACGCAACATTTTAATTTATGTTGATGCTGTTGTTACAGACTGTATCCTCATAAAACCTTAGCTACACACTGTGCTTGTCTGCTTCCTGAAAACAAGTCCCAGACCAGGAGGTTGCCGCCAAAGTGTACAGATCTGCCCATGTTTTCTCTACAAAGCCTACATTTATAATAAATGGTGGCGTAGTGTTCGCTCTGTGTCGCGCTGTTAGACAGTTTAATCTTGTCTACTCACAACTGTTAATACATATGATCACCCTAAGCTGAGAATATATTATCATATGCTTACCGCAGTGTATAGATTTTTGTTGTTTTACTCCAATGTTTCCATTGCAGGGCTCACCTCAGCTTTTTGCACTTTTAGCTTCTTCTAGCTGCAGGGTCAGGTGAAATATAATGAGGCTGAGGTTTGCTGAATAAACACAAGCACAACACATTATGAGGTAATTGAAATTCTGGTCCTTTAGTATCACGGCGTCGGAATAACTAGCGTAAAATTATCATGTCCTTAAGTAATGAATAGAATAGATGAACATTAATGTGCACTCCACGCGGTGATTCCCTTTGGGTGGGGAATTTGCATTTTTTAACATGGATTTGTTGATTTGAGTTTGAAAAAAAATAAAAAAAAACAAATCCAGCTTCAGTCAACCAGTGGTTGCTTTTGTGATGCACTGTCACCTTTGGCATTCAAGCTTTTTTTTAGTCAATTGTCATTATTGAGGATTACAAACAGGAATATTTGCTGTTGACTAACTAGAATAAACACTAACATCATTAAAGCAACATAATCTAACTTTTTTTTTACCTTAAAATAACAGTTTTATGTGGTAGTGTCTTATGTTTGAGTGAATGGTGTCTCTGTCACTGCCGCTCTGCCCCCTGATAGTCCTTACATAATGACTGTCCTTACATGCAGAAAAATATTCAAGTTTTGCCCTGATTTTTAAAAAGACAGTTTTCCTCCGAAACGGCAGCAGTGAATACTCCAAATAAAGTGCCCTAACATGTCCTTCATCACCTCAAAATATGAAAAATGTGGAGCTGCTGGAGCGCTTGTGCCGTTTTACTTCTTTGTGTCATAATAAGATTTGTACAAAGTCTTCCAGCTGTACAAACACAAAGTTGATGTGGTAAAAAAAACAAAGTTGACGTGTTCGAACGCGAAAAACCTAAAATATATCAAAGCATATAAAAGGAAGGCAACGTGAAAACATGCAAAGTCAAAATGGGGGTTATAAGTAAAAGACAAAGTTCTCGATCGATGCAACTAAAATTAAGTGTGTTGTGCATGCATTTCTACAAACTGTTTGCAAACTGATGGCTATGCATGCACTGAGCTGACTGCAAACTGAGGTAAAAACCCGTATGTCCAAAGAACGCTCCTAAAACCTGTATAATTGGCAAATCCCACATGTCTTAATCTGAGGATGCTACATCCTGAATAAAACCTAATCAGGAATATCCAAACTGAATATGCTGTTTACATGAGCCGTATTAAACTCTCTCTATATATTAAGGATATTAGTAAAATATCACTAGTGTGCATGTAAATGTAGGCACCGTGAACTGATTCATGGGGGGAGGCACTGTTGGTACTCTGTGAGCTCATTACATGGTTTTTGTGCAAAAAAGTGGCAATGTTCTACTTCAGTGGAATATCGCTTTAAGGCTTTAATACATGAGAAGATTTTGGGCGATGTGGCTTGGCAGGGTTGTCTGAAATAGGAAATGTAATTTGTCACATGGGACCAGTACTAAATAGATCTCTCTGAGCAACAAGAAGTTTTGCTAGTAATTAGAGTGTTCTGATTACACAGTAACACACAGGTTGCTCCCCCACAAAAAAGCTGGTGTGGTGGCTTCCAGCCTCATTGTGTGGGATTAACATGATGATACTCACAGATGCCAAGGCCTTGCAGAAGTGGACTGTCTCAGGTGGTTGTATATACTGGGCCAGAAAGAGAAAAATAGTGCAAGAGGCAGAGTGCAGGGTGCAAAGGAAAGCGGAAAGGACAATTAGGTTAATCAGAAAAGTTACCCCTGCCGAATTACATTTGTTTTATATTCTCCCCCATTCCGTGTCTGAAGACCGGCATTCACCGTTCGGTTCACTGCCTGGAGCTTGGCTTGTGCTCACTCTTTTAGTCACAGATGCACTTTATGTCTGAGATGAGTTTAATGGCAGCATTAAACATCCGCAGCCTCAGGTGCTGAATGCAGATGAGCACACTGTGTCTGTCAGATGGAAAGAACGAGTGACAAATGAGGGCGATCATTCTCCAATCGCCGTCGTGTACCGCGCGTTCAAGTGCACACATGACACAAAGATGTCTGAATGACACGCATGTAAACAGCCACACGCGCACACACACACGCACATACACGCACACACACACGCGCACGCACACACACACACACACACACACACTGGATTGTCCTCATAAATATATCCCTTTTTGTCAGTAAAGATTTAATGAGGAAAAAGTTGGCACAGGGGACTGACTGCCTCTCTCACCGTGTCTCAGTGTTCAAGTGCCCTTTACTGTTATTATTCATGAGACAATGCAGTCTTTATGTAGCTGATTGACAAGGGTACAGCCCACCCCTTTGCACTGCTGCTAAAGATAATGCTCTTCAATCACACATCATTTATTTGACTAGCAGTCATTATTCCTCACTTCAACTTAACATTATGTAAACCCCGACATCAAAGTGTGCATATAGAAATGTGTTCCATAGTTACTGGCTGTGTGTGTGTGTGTGTGTTGTTTATATGTTGTGTATGTGCATGTATGTGTCAGCGCTGGGAGCCAGCAGCCCAGTAATAAAACACCGTGTGAGGCGGTAAAATAATGAAAGTCATAAAAAGGCAGATAATTGGCTTTTTCAGGTTGGTGAAATGGATCGCTTCTAACTCTAGCTGTTGAGAAATGGCTCCTGAGAGGAGAGGGGTGGAGAGGAGGGTGTATGGGAGAGGAGCACAACGGAGGACAAACTACATGTTGAAAGTTGAGGAGACGGCGGGATAAGAGAGGAGATGCGTAAGAGAAAGAGAGAACAGAGAATAGAAGAAAGAGCAAAATAAAAATATAAGCACAAGTGAAAGGAAGGAGGCATGTTTCGCACTCTTCCCCGTTTTACTTTTGCCTTTCCTTTGCGCAATTACTCTGAAAAGACTGCAGAGCGGGAGAGATCTCTGAAAAAACTGCACTGCACTCTTCTCCATTCATTTAGTTCTAACTAGCTTCTCACCGACATGTTCTCACAGTACCAGTTTCGTCCACTAGCTGGCGATACACAGCTTCTACATCGCCTTCTCCTTTATCTCAAATTAAGACTTTGTCCATCTGTGTCGTCTTCTGTTAATGACTCGTATCACGGGGTCTGCACACATCTACATACAACCTGTTTAGAGGGGCAGTGCGTGCATGTGTGTCCATGTCTGTGTGTATGTGAGAAAGAATGTGCAGGCGGTTGAAAAAAAAAAAAAAAGAAGAAGAGAAATGGGGTGAGCGTGTCGGTCTATCGGCTCATGACAGTAAAAAGACAGATGACCCTGAGTGGAGGAACGGCCTCCCTGCCTGTATAACATCTATCATCACTGAACAGACTTGTCTTCAACTGTGTCGTGCACTTCCTTCAGTGTGTATGTGTGTGTATGTAATTGTGTGTGTGTGTGCGCGTGTGTGCGCTCCTGCACGTATGTGCGGGGTAATTACCTGCAGATGAGACTTTGCTGGAAAAAGACTTTGTCTACTCCGTAACTGCAGTCAAGGATATGTACTCCTGACATGCT
>OMLP01040625.1:29252-43319 GCA_900302685.1 Spondyliosoma cantharus | reverse complement strand
GGGGGGGGGGGAGACAAAGGGGCGAAAAGGGAGAGCTGTTGAGACGGAAAACGAGGGCTCGGGCGAAAAGTAGGATGGGGTGGAGAAGGGAAGGGCAGGTGAACCAAGACAAGTAAGAGAGAGGGGAGTACCCGGAGCACAGTCGAGGGTTGAGGATTGATGAATATAAAGTGAGTGAGAAGGAGGGGATGGAGAAGAGGGGCTGGGAAAGAAAGTGAACGGGTGACAGTGAAATGAAGAAAAGAAGGGTGGGATTGTGAGCCGGTGAAGAAGAAAGCACGAGGGCAAAATGAGCGAGCAGTTCGGTCCGACCTTTTCAGCGAGAAGTCTTTGGAGAGGCTTATGTTGATCGATATTTTAGTGATATGGTCTGGTTTTGCTCACATTTTTCCTTGAAATTTTGCTGTCTGACTTAATGCTCCCCGCCACTGTTTGCTTGGTGATTTCTCTGCGAGAATGGGACAAAAGGCATCTAATTTCCTCGCACCTCCCCCTCGAAATGGCTATCAGTCAAAGCGAACGCGGTTCTCTTGATGATAAAGAGCTCCCCGTCTCAGCGGCCGCGTCGGCCTCTCTTCACCGCCATCCCTCCCTCTCCTCCTTTCCTTGATATGCAGACTGCGAACTGGCTGGTTGTCTTTGCGGTTTTTCAGACAGGAGGTTGGTATTTCTCAGCTCACCTTTTGAAAATGTCATAAAGAAGGTGAGATACACAGTCCCCCTTTATGCACTTCTGTCAGAATATCACAGCTTGGCAGAGGAATGTGTGTGTTGTAGTACAGGAATTTTAAAACGCATGTGAGGAATCTATTGCTTAATTTTGGTCGTCCTTCCAGTTTCTCGATGGCTGGGGAGTCGCACATTACTTTTGCATTACAACTGACAGCATTATTCTATTACTACAGTTACTTGAATAATCAGTAGTACTTGGATTACACAAGGTACAGTTGTGTATTTTCTATTTGCACTGTAGTTTATATCATGCTGCTTTGCTTTGCAACAGTATTCAGTCTGGGTAAGTTGGAGAAGGCCTTCAAAACCAGTTTTGAATTAATGTGACCAAGTCAAAAGCTTGAAAAGTTTGATCATTGGGTGCTTGCGAAGAAGAAATACAATCTATTCATTGCTGAAAGTTTTGCTCTTCCAGAGCACAGTGGCCTTGATGCTGAAGATTCAACAGGCTGTTGTGTTCCTGTGTTTTGACATTTGGAAAAATCTCTTTGGGTCAAGCATGGGGTCATCTTCGCATTTTCATTGATTGAAAACCTGACATTAATTGATTTTTAATTCTCGTTAATGGAAAAAGTTCCCATTGTACCTTGTAAAGGTTGAATCGTCAGCATTAGCAGAACTGAGTAACAAGGTTATTTTTCTTGTCGATTACACCGATCAGCCACAACGTTAAAGTCACCTCCTTAATATCGTGTCGCTCCCCCTTATGCTTCTAAAACGCCTCTGACCAGTCAAGGCAAGCACACAGGACTTCTGAGGGCGTCCTGTGGTTTCTGGCACCAGGATCATGGTGGCGGATCTTTCGGGTCCCGTGCGTTGCAAGGTGGAGCCTCCATGAACCGGACTTGTTCCAGCATGTCCCGCGTATGCTCAGTCGAATCAGCATCTGGTGAATTTGGAGGCGCCTTGAACTATTTTTTTTTTTTTTTTTTAATGTTCCTTGAGCAATTCCTGAACGTTTTGCAGCGTGGCGGGGTGCTTTATCCTGCTAGGAACCCAAAAGCCTCAATATGTCAGCCATCTAGCAGTTGCAAGAGGGCTAAGCTGTTAATTACAGTTTCCAGGTGATTAGCCAAACTTGTTGTAGAGTTGTGATTAAGCCAGGTTCCTTTGGCATCTGACAGTTGACTTTTTGGCGGTCATCTTTGCAAATATTTAATTGCAGTCCTGGCTGTCGCGCAGTCTCGTGTTCTTGTCACAGGTCCAGTGCAGTGCTGGTGACTTAAGATGACAACTATGACGCACAAAACTATCAGGATAACATCTCCTTGTCTAAGAATAACTAAATGACAACTCAGGGTAAATGTTAATTACAAAATGAGAATGTGGAAAATGAATATGACTTTTTCAACAAGTATCTTTAACTCCCCTGTAATCACTGAACCGTGTCAGCTGTACAGCCAAGTGATTACATTCATGATTGCACAAAGCTATCATAACGTAAGCTGCTGCGTTATTTTCCAAATGTATTTGGCATTTTGTGTGTATGCGTGTCTGGGAGAGATGTAACAGTGCAAATTAAAACATTAGTCACATAAATCTTTTGACACAGTTGAAACTAGAACACAGAAGGAGCTTCATCTTTGTTTTGAGACTGATGCCAGGTGGAATATGAAGTAGTCGTACATCCTAAGCGGTTAAAAATGATGCTTCGGGTCACACCTAACCTCTTAAGCTGACAGAAGAAGTGGAGTGGGCTCCGAGCAATGAATGACTATAGAGATATAGTTTTTATAGATAAGGTCAGCGTTTGCAGTTGTGGCGCCGGAAGGCGAAGAGCGATGAGGACTGCTGCAACATTGATCAAGCCCGACTCTTGTTGAAAGTTTCTCCGTGTATCTGTCCTCTGCCGTGCTAAATGGGTGTTGAAGGTGAGACGGAGAACAGAGGCCATGCACCAGAGACCAAAGACATACAGCTCCAGAGGCCTGTTTACTGTTTAATGGACTGTGTTCTCAAATGGGACAGTTAATTAAAACAGTGCTGTGGTTGATCTCACCCTGTTGTTTGTGTTTGAATCCAAACCCACACCACCGCAGACGCGTGCAGAGAAATGGATACGCAGAGGTTTGCTAATAATCAGGCATTAAAGAGTGACTTATGAACTCGTCCTTTCTGGAAAGATTTCGGCTGGGGGGTCTACTGCAGCCAGCGCTGGAAGTTAATTAAAAAGGTGTTTCTAAACACACACGCAGTCACACAATCAGCTGCGCTCACAAACACGTACACACACTTGTTTCTGCGGGACAATAATTGTGGACATGCAATAATACAAAAACACATTTAGAATCCTCAAAAAAAAAAAAAGTCCGAGAAGGATGCAAGCCGGATCACACAGCTGCAACGGACTATAATGAATCAAAGCTCTGGATGATGAAGTATCCTTTTGAGTTGATAATGATGAGACGCAGGATTAGAGGAAGGACTTTGATCTTTGAATGCGTTAGTGTGTATGTGTGTCTGCACATTTTGTAGCCATTTCTAAGCGCTTTTGTTTAGTCTGTTTGAGTGGGAGTGTGTTATCACCTCATGTTGTCAGATTTAAATCATCTTAAAACAGACTTATTGCAGAAGTGGATGCTCATTAAAATGAACTCCTTCGGGGCTCCCGTGGAGCAGCTGCTGTGCTCTCTGATCGTTGCAGGTCTTGGTCTGCATCCGACCTTTGTTACCCCGTCTACCACCCCCGTAGAAACCTCTCTTCTGTGTCTCATTTTCTATTTCTGTCTCATTTATCTTGCCTTTTATCTATGTTTGTATTTAAAGCCTGTAGGAGAAGGATTTCTTCACTGCATCTAATTTTCATATATTATTGTTCCGCATGCTGAATTACTGTTTAGACCATGTTTGGGCATTCTGGGAACTATTGGGATGTTCAGTAGCGGCTGATATCTTATTGTTTAATATAGCATAAAGACCAAAGGCAGCGAGCCTTTGAATGACTCCGCTGGTCGCCTGTTGAGAGCAGATGAAGACAGGTCAATGATCAGGATTTCACGCTGACTCACACTAACACGAAATCTCTTTATTGCTCTCCCTTCCCTTTGCTCTGCCTCTCCTCCAGGGAGCCTAGCCGTCCGACCAGCCTGCTGCCTGCTGACTGGAGCTCGGGGCTGGGTTTGGGGAGGGAAGATGAGCCCTTACCGCCGGGGCTGGAAACCCTTCCGCTCAGGCTGATGCAGCAGGACTGCACTGCTGTCAAAACCCTGCTTTTAAGGCTGAGACGGACACTGCAGGAGGTGGGATATGCACACACAGACACAAGCGAGACACTTCTTAATATCAGCTCATAGAGATTAACTAACAGTACATCCCAGAACACTATTCTGTTAAGTGGCCCATAGTGCATTTTGGCTGCACGGAACAGAAGAATAACACAACGAAAAGTTGGTACCACACTGACAGACCCTTATCTGATCAAGTACATACATCACATTGTTTTAAACCAGGGTTAGCACATAATAAGAAGCCAAAGGCATTTGAAACCAAAGCGTTACAGAGCTTCACTGACAGATTATTCACTCCTGTTTTAATCACTTCTGTTTCAGCTGCATGAAATCTTCTCAAAGTGGATGCTTTTTCCGCCTCTAAAAGGTCTCTGTAATCACTTTGTTTTGTTAATTTAATCAGATTCCACATTTCGAGAAGGAAACTGGAAGACTTATTTGAGTGTGTGCCCTTCATATACGCACACTCCAGACATTAATCCTCCTGTTTCAGAGTATCACTCCGCTCTTTAAACGCTTTAGCCGCCTCGTAGCTAGTTTACCTCAGGCTATGAGGACATCTCAGTGTGAAAGTCGGGAAACCAGTAAAATTACCTCTGCACCATTATAGACGTGATTAGCCGTAATAGTCGCTTAGTAAAGCACTGACACGTTGCAATAGCTTCGCGAGGTTTAACTGTAAAAACCAGGGAACCATATTGATGGCCACCGTGCTCACTCATGCTATCTTTTTAACTGCGGGACTGCTTCGCACCAGAGTGTAAATAGAACTTAATAATAATTTTCAAGCTTTTAAACTTGGAGTACATTTACATTTTTATCATTTACTGGGGTTTTTTTCACACGCTTTATTTGGGGTAATTGCAATTTGCAGAGAGCTTGACTTGGAGCCGATCCTCACAATGACAAATTATACAATCAACAGCTGAATGTAAATTCACAGTCCACGCAAGGCCACAATGATGATTACACAGTACTGGAAAATGTCGGCCGCCAAAGTAATTGTTCAAAGTTTTTCATAGTTGTATATCCACTGCAATAGAACTGCTTATTTGGAGACTGGTGTTTGGCGCTGCTTAATACATTGTGCATATTTCGCTTCGGAATGAAAGTGCTCATATTTTCACTCACACACTTTGTCCCAATGTTTTATGAGTGTGTGACACATTTGCATACCAAAGAGAGACGTCAGTAAGACCACAAGCTCTGGAAGTTGAGCTGAAAAGACATCCATTAGCGATGTCTGGCTGCTGTTTTTCTTGGAATCTACATGGGTGACCGACCAAATACAGCAATATTATACAGACCCAAACTCGCAAATACAAATACACAAAAAGGCCTATAAAAGGGTGACCAGACCTTCCCTAACACCCCACCATTAGTACCTCTAAACTAAGATCAAAGCTAGTGGTGAATTACAGCCCACAGAGGCATGTGTATGGCTGTCTCACATTCTCTTTACTGTTCATTTCTCTGTTTTTCCTCTGCCAGGACCACTGTGAGAGAGACATGAGACATGAAAATGATAATTACTGGAGAGAGACATAAACTACAGTGGTGATGGAGAGACTAAAAGGAGTGCAAGGGAGAGAGTACACAGCAGCAGAGCATGAATATGAAAGAGGAGATACTTTGCCCTCTTTGCTTGCTCTGTTGTGTCATTAACTTGCAAATGTTGTTACCTTCCATCAGTGTATGTAATCCATTCTGCAGCAAGGGGAGGGTGACTCGGCATGTCTGGATAGTTTGCATATTATTTGCTTGACCTTCTGGTATTGAGCCCCAATCTTCCTTTCTTTTCTTTTGTTTACCTTAACTGAAAAGCCCCAAGTTCACTTTACTTCCCTTCTCTTTAATGTCAGTCAAAACTCCGGTCGGCTTCATGTGTCGCACATAAAACAGCCCGGTTCCAATCCTGTCATCCTCAAAACAGCTAAAAAGGATGGAAGAGGCTTTCAAAGAGGCACAAATTACCATAAATGACTCATGCAGTGTAATCTAATATTTTTTAAGCCAGGCGCTCAAGTCCAGAAGTCCAATATTTATCTCATTATCTCCCAGAATTTCTGCATTTGTTCTACTCTATGCCAACAACTGCAGTAAACACTGTGGAGGCTCTCTAAACATATCATTTGAAAGCCATGTGTATAGTAACATGCACAACCGTATAACATAGCAAAAATACAAGTTGCCAAGATGAATTTTGTGTGATACCAAATAAAGTGGCATTGCACTCTGTTAAGCTTTTAGGTTTTTGACAAATGCCATAACATAGGTCAATATTTACGTAATAAGTCGGGGTTGTTCCACAGTTTTGGTAAAAAATACTCTTATTATTACTTAGATTTTGCCTGTATTGCTAGAGTAAGTGCAACTGCTGCTAACTGTAGCGGCCATTAGCTAGTTAGCTCAGTTAATAGTGCAGCTAGCAGTCTGGACTGGGAGTTCGGAGCACAGAGGGAGTGTTGGTATTTACACCATTAGCACAGGCGCTTTAGACCGTATATAGTATCTATGCAACACAATACATGGACGTCATAATGTCACAATTAAGTTTTGAATGTGTTCAGCTTAAATTCTCACAAATTGCCCCTTTAAGCTAGACTGGGCACTAGACTCTCACATTTAATTTTAAAAAAAGTGTTGTTTCCAACTGAAACAGCAAAAGAGAGACAACAGGAATAAAAAAGACAGGAGGCACTTATGCAATTTTTAAATATTGACGACTGGAGACAGACAGCAAAAGGCAGGGGTGAGAGAGGAGCTGACATGCAGTTAAGGGCCCGGGCTGGAATTGAACCCTTGCCACTTCACTCTGGACTACCGGGGCACACCAGAGAATGTTGTTATGGTTTCAAGCATATGCTGAGTTCAGTTATGGTTTATGGGTAAAGATGTCAAATGTAAGTTGTCACTGAGAAGACCTGGAATCTGTGAATGAAATGATAAATTGCAAGTTCGCTGTGAAAGGATTAAGGAAAGCGGAGCTCTGGTTAACATGCCGATGGCAAACTGCAACATCCGAATGTTAATGTCCGACTTTGACACATTTCTCTCCCTCGTTTCACAACATCTCTCTCTGCTGCCTGTAGTGAAGGCTTAAGAAAGACATAAACATGCATCTCCAACACACAGCATAGAACAACGCATGTCATGATATACATGACCTGACCAGATAAGTCATCACACTTTTGTCATTTCCTGTGTTTTCTGTGCGCAATATTTGTCAAATTAGTATGTTTACGGCAGCTGGAGAGGCTCCATCCATCCTTGAGTTTATCTCTCTTTCAGCAGTTTATCCTGTCGGTTGCACGGAGGAAGATTTCTAAAATACCACTGTCCGTGTGTGCATTAATGTTGCAACACACAATGATCCCCATTTGTCAGCGTCAGCCATGGATTCTAGCAAAACAGTGACGGCCCCATTTGTTACAGAATACACTCTGTGCTGCAAAATCCTCACATGCACCACCAGGCCCAGTTAGCTTTCGCCTCTGCAGCCCCTCTGTCCATCTCAGTGACTCTTACCCTCAGGCTGCTGCTTGACTTGTGGCAGCAGCTTATTGTTGCTGCCTCCATAAAGTCTTTTCAGCAGCGTAGTGTTGTTACTACAATAGCTATGGATATAAAATGTATGAAAATGCTATTATGTATTACTGTTACAAATACTTTTTGTAAAGGGTTAGGGTTTGCGGCAGGATTGTAATACGGCTGGCTACTACGATATCCATCAATATCAGCAGAAGTTTGCATGAACTCTGACAACTTAGTTTTGTGTTTTTGCAATTTAAGTTGAACCCCAAGACCTCCCGAAGCTCGCGTTTGGAAACAAAGAATAACTCAACGCAATATCTGAGCAGAGTTTTTATTTTAAATTCAAAGAATAAATTGCACGGCAGTATGTCGCTAATGCTTCTGCTTCCTGATAAAAAGCCAAATGTCAGTGGGAGAGAGTGGGCATGAATGCACCTTGAGTTATTTGAAGGTTTTCATTTCTTGATTAAACTGATGTGTGAATGTGATTAAAGGGGTGTATCAAACCACAAAACCTGCCTCCCTTTCTTAGGCCATTCATCATCTTTCGACATTTAGCTTCTGGGTAGTGCAAGTCATTAAATCCAGAGCTCCCAGGCAGCCTTCTCCATTCTTAAATCCGAAAGGCTTTTTACTGATCCACATCTAATTGTGGGGACAGTTGTGTGTTAAGGCCTGTGGGACAGGGGTGACCTTAAAGAGACTGTGTATGTGTGAGAGAGAAACGAGGGAGGGAGAGTGTTTGGGTGTCTGTGAGTGCGCGCCTGTCTCTCCACATAGGGAAAGGCATTGATCACAGATGACACATTGAGGGCCTGACGCCATAGCACACCTATAATTCTGATAGGGAGGTATGCTTCTTTAAAAGGTCAGCCAAACCAATAAACCGTCAAGTTTATGCTGCGCAAAGATTCGGGCCCTGATGTTTCTCAGGGTTACCTTCAGAGTATTGACAGGAGGCCAAAATTATTCACAAACAATCAGGAGTTTAGCCTAGAAAGCACCTTTTTAGGGTGTCCTGATTGCGTGTATGGTCATCGCTCTCACACGACACAACGGTCGCCTTGCATGTAAATCTGCGAGAGGGTAGCAGATGGTAGGAAATAGCCCCTATCAGTAAACCAAGTGTTTGGAACATGGTCAGTTAGCATCTTGCGTGTACTGTTATGTCCTTACCTTGAATTATTACATCAAGACCAGCACTCCCGGTTAAAGACACATTTATCTTCTACTTTCCCATCTGTCCTATCTTAAGTTGACAACTAGACCAGCGTCTGCCCATACTTAAGGAGTGTGTGCGTGTTCGCGTGAGACAGCATGTGCACCTCGTGTCACATGAGCGTATGCACTGTCCAGCGTGAGTGTGTTGGCGCATGTTTTTGAGTCCCCCTCTAGCTGACCCGGCTCTCTGCCCGCTGGACACGCGTGTCGAGTCCAAGATGTGTCCGATCACAGCTGGCTTTAGAAAACACAGAGATTACGTAAGAAACCGGCTAAAAAAAAAAAAAAAAAGAAGTTACAAAGTGGCGTTGTGTTCCTACAGCCAAATATTCTGAAACCAATTATCTTGCATTTTTGTGAGGACAAAACTAAAGTATATTAATAGACAAGATGTAATATTGCCTTGCAGAGGATGCTGCAGCTTAAATGAGCACCACTCTCCAAAAAACACAGTTTTTTATACCTCCCTCTGTTTTCCTGTTAAATGAACGGCCAGACTTTTAATGTTTTTGCCAATACTGCTTAACACCTAAATGAAATTGCAGGAATTAAAAGGTGAATTAGTTGCAGATGCCTTTATTTTTATTAAGTGAGACTGATGCTGTAAAAAATCATTCTGCGCACATAACTCTCTTATCAGCGGCACTTATCACGAACCTCAGCGTGATGTTATTTTCTTATTCATGTTTTTGTCTTTTGCAGAGCACAGAGACGAGTCCTGCCAGCAGCCTCCAGTCTCTACCCATCAGCCCTTGCAGTGAAAAGTCCCTTCCTTTTAAGGTAAACTCAAATGAACAGTTTTATTTTGCTTGACTGAATCTGTTTGTTTGTGTTTAAGACAAAAAAAAGAAGAGAGATGTGCACTGAATGCTTTGTATGTGGCTTTGACCAGCTTTTGAGCAATTGTCATTGCCATCTGCCAATAAGTTTCTCTCAGATCTCTCAAGTAGCAGGGTTTTAGTCCCCTGAGTGATTTTTACAATTGTGCTGAATTTCTGCCAGACTGTTTGTCTCTTGACAAGTAGTTTGATGGGCATCACAACACCCAATTAATTGTCTAACTGATCAATGATCCAGCTCACGGGCGATTGGATGGAAACCTGGCAGGTCAAAATTTTTGATCGGATGTCCTGCAGCTTGAGCAGTTACGCGGCTGCCGTCAAAAGATCTCATAAACTTGGCTCGTTTTGTTGCTACTGCGCTGGTATTTTAAACATTCTGCTAAAACTGTAGCCTTGAGAATATTGTCACATAAAACTGAACCTCGCTGTGGAACACGAAGCCCATATTGTCTGCATCTTTCAGCCATCTGTGGCTCTATATTTATCTTTTTTTGTCTGACTTCCCATTCATAGTAGAATTGCACTAAAGAATTTCCGCCTTTCTCTCGTTTTGTCAACATTATTGTTATGTTTGAAAAAACTTTTATCAATGGACAAAACCGACAGGGGGTTCCGTGTTTACATTCAGTGTGAGCAGCCGAGTCGTGGCAGGCCGATTGATCCGAACAGTAAAAGTTGGAGGTTCTTGCTGTGCAGAACGTACATTTAAGATTATTAAAAAAACAACAGTGTCATAAGTGTCATGTGCATAAGATTTGCGTATAGCTCTGTTGTGCTTTTGGGTAGCTGCAAATCAAACACCGGGCGATATTTACTCACACAGCCCTCAACCACGCCGAGCCAGCCAGCTCAATTAAAAGAACACAGAGGCCTGTCTGTGATCAAAAATATAAAACAGAGTCCTCCTTTGATCTGTGTGTCTCCTTCAGTTTCACCCTTATCAGAACAATTAACAGCCACTTTTTTTTCCTGCGGCAGCTCTCAATGAATCGTAAAAGAGATCAAATAGGGAGAAAGAAAGCAGAGCAGCGAGGCAGGGATGGGGGACAAGGAGTGGGAAATACAAAGGCAAGAGTAGCGAAAAAAGAGTGATAAAAAGCACGAGAGGGGTGGAATAATTGAATGAGGGATGGGCAAAGTGCTTTGCTTGCCATGACAGGCCCCAGACCCCCTCTGTCAACCTAGTCCATCAGAGCCCTCTACGATCTAGATGAGATTTATTAATCTCTGCAGGGAGTGTGTGTGTGCTCTCAAGTGTGTATGCGCGTGTGCGCTAGAGCAGGGTTTAGATTTACCAGGGGAGGGCTTTTGTCAGGCTTTTCTCTGGGATTTAGTTGGGTGACAGCAGAGTTCTTGTTAGACCGTTGGAGGAGAGAGGAGCAGAAGGGAAGAGAATCCTCAACTCTCTTGCACTATTTTAAAATCCCATGGTGGTGTCGTATTGATCTGCATTGTATTGAGTGTGAGTCTGACCAACAAATATAATGCTTAGTGTGTGATTGCACGTGTTTTTACCTGCCTAATCTCAAGAATGAATGTTGGTAATTTCCGTGTCAGCAGATCAGTGATATGTTGTTTAATATGGTGCTTCTGGTCTTCTTATGTTGCAAATCCATGTTGTGACAATGATGTGCTCGTGGTCTGTTAAGGTTTAGGCACAAATTCCACTTATTTAAGGTTAGGAAAAGATGATGTTTTGGCTTACCTGATTTATGTTGGCACAAACATGCCTGGAAATTGTCCCAGCCTCCGTCAGAAATATCCAGTTTTGTTGGCACTACCGCGGCTGGGTAATGTGTTGACGTCTTGTCAAAAGTATCTGGTTCTGTCGCCACATATACAGGTGAAAATTTACCCAGCGTTTCATCGAAAATATCCAGTTTCGTTGGCACTAACACGGCTGGGTAACAGGTTGACTTCTTGTTAGAAAGAAATCTGGTTCTGTTGCCACAAATCCAGTTGGAATTTGTCCCAGCGTTTCGTAAAAAAAATTCCAGTTTTGTTGCCACAAACATGGCTGGAAATCCCTTCGTCTCCCTAAAATTATTCAGTGGTTTAAACCATTACAATTTTCGAGACGCCCCTCGGAAAGTGTTCTCTCACTTTGCAGCCATCTTACCTGCCAGTCCAGCCACTATCTCCTCCTCCTCTTCATATGAAAGCTCATATATATGATATTTGAACGTGATAAGACATGTGCTGTAGAAATATTGATAAGACCTGAATGAAATGTGCACAGTCAATGCGTCTGTGGTTTCCAGAAATGTACAATGCCAACATTTATTCTGGTGACTTGGCTGTTTTTTATCATGGGGCAACAAAACAGCAGGTTTTTTTGTCGGTGCAATTCGGCACAGTGTCTTAGTTTGGGTGCATTTATCTGTGTTTTTGTGTGTGTATGAGAGAAAGAGAGAGCGAGTGTTTGTGTGAGTGCGTGCCCTCTTTATTGACCTACATGGAGTATCAGTGGCAGCTGGATGATAAGGAAAAATTAAAAATGTAGGGTGGGACACAGCATGACGAAGGCGGCAGCTCTGGCTCAAACTCCCCCAGGAAGAAGTGCAAGGATGGACAGACGGGGAACTGGGTGGACAACTGGGAGAGAGGGATCAGGAGGGGTTAGAATAACTGAGGGCAGATGTCTGATTAAACTGTCCAAACCACAAATATAAAGACTTGACCCTTAACCTTTAAATAATGTAATAATGAAGGGAAAAATGTGACAATCAAGTCATACCGATGGATCTGAAGGTTTGATTTTCCCTGTCTTTGGATTAAGCTACACGGTGATGTAAGTCTTGTACGGATCCATTACCATTTTTTCTGTTGATATTTGTTGTACAAGATATTGCAGTCATGCACGGAGGTCGATTATTGACACATTATTATCAAAATGTTTCAACATATCACAATATATTCAGTGAAACTTGTTTGGGGTGGGAGAAAATGTGAAAATTCCATTTTTTTTTTTTTTATGTCATTGTCAAATATTAACAAAGCTACGCAACAGATGATTAAAGTATTTGCATGCCAAACTTTTATTGAAGAACAAGCACCAGCTGGCCTCCGAGTGTTGAGAAAATCTGGACAAAATCGTTGCTTAAAAACAGCGATTTGAAAGCAGATCTCAAGGCGTTTTCGGTCCCATTGTCATTCGTAAGAAACAAACTTTTGCAGGAGTACTGTTTAATCTTCCGATTAGCGATTCATTCTGATTATCCTGAAACTCTCCTCAACTAACCCAGAAGTGGACTGTGGCCTTCTCAAGGAGAGAGAGAGAGAGAGAGAGAGAGAGAGTGGCAGCGGTATAGAGATTGATATAAACAGCAGCAAGAAAGCAGCAAGAGTTGGAGGAATTGAGGTTAGGCAGGAGATGGAGACAGGTAGAGGAATAAGAGACGTGTGTGTGTTTGTGTGCACATATATAGAGAGAAGAATGAGTAAGAAGGTAGGAGGCAAAGGCTAACCTTTTGACAGAGCTGGAGGCAGGGAAAAGAAACAACCTAAAGATGGAGGGGCCATATTGCATGAGGAGAAGCGGAGCATGAGGAAATAGTTGCAACGCTGAGAATAGGATATTGTTCTACTTGACTGTAAGATAGATCGGGGAGCGAGGGAGGGGGGAAAGGCTTTAGGGGAAAATGTGGAAACTGTAGCTGATGTGCATTCAGTTTGGAGGACATTAAGGTAGATTGCTCGCTAATAGAGGGGAGAATGAATACAGAAAGTGCAAGAGATGGAAAAGGGAGGGAAGAGTTCGAGGAGGGGGGCGGTAGAGAAAGAGCGAGAGGGAGGAGAAGAAGAGAAAGAGTTTGAGGGAGGGGCGAGGAGAAGAGAATTTGTCCTGGCACTCCAGAAAACGACTCTGTGGGTGTAAAAATAATCTACGGTAACCACCTGAGAGGCTGCAGTGTCACAGTGCGCCCTAGTTTAATTTAGATCCGATGCATATGACATGATTTTTACCAGATTTTGTCCCAGTTAAAGGGTTCTACTGTATTTTAGGAGCGTGAAGTAGAAATCTCAAACTAGAGCTGCAGCCAGAGGTGTGCCACAGCACCAAAAAAAGTCTAGGACAGCAGGTTTTGTTGTTAAACGTAATTTGCATGTGTTCACCTTTGTTTCAGAAGACATGAGAAACTTCTTTTTCAGACTGAAACATTTATCATTTTGTCAGATGCCGCATAATTAGAAATTGATAATGTATAATTATGACTGCAAATTCATAACTGTAGGCTGCTCTCCACAGTATGAGAGGGTTAAATGTGGGCAGGAAAACATGTAAAGATGCAAGTTTTAATGGACACACGCACAATGCAAAACACAATGAATAACATCATAAACACACGTCTTCACACACACACACACACACACACACACACACACACACACACACACACACACACACACACTGTTTTTGTAGTCTATATCAGCACTATTTGAATACAGAAGCAGAATGAGCTAAATGACTTTCAATGTCTGTCACTCATGCACCAACAACTACATTCCCT